>CAUYON010113992.1:0-92193 GCA_963573935.1 Arctocebus calabarensis
AGCAACCTCCAATTCCTGGGCTCAAGCGAGTCTCCTGCCTCCACCTCCCAAGTAGCTGGGACTACAGGCACCCGCCACAATGCCTGGCCATTTTTTGGTTGCAGCCATCATTGTTGTTTGGTGGGCCCGGGCTGGATTCGATCCGGCCAGCTCAGGTGTATGTGGCTGGCGCCTTAGCCCGCTGAGCCACAGGCGCCGAGCCTGCAGCCGTCATTGTTGTTTGGCAGGCCCGGGCTGGATTTGAACCCGACAGCTCAGGTGTACGTGGCTGGCGCTTTAGCCCGTTGAGCCACAGGCGCCGAGCCTGGTGAAACTCTTTTTTTTTACTTTATTTTCTCTTTAAGTTCTTTTTTTTTTTTCCTTCCCACCTCCCTAAGAGACAGAGCCTTGGTCTGTCACTTAGTCTGGAGTACAGTGGTGTCATCACCGATCACTGCAACCTTAAACTCCTGGGCTCAAGCTATCCTCCTGTCTCGGCCTCTTGAGGAGCTGAGACTACTACAGCCATGTACCACTATGCACAGCTAATTTTTTTTTTTGTATTAGTTTTTTTATTACTGCTATGACAAATTACTGTACACATATGGCTAAAAAACATTTATTATTGTTGTTTCTGTAGTTCAGAATTTCTAAATGGGTCTCACTGGACTAAATTCAAGGTGGCAGCAGGGTTGGGGTCTTTTCTGAGGTTCCAGGGGGATGCCCAGCTAATTTTTAATTTTTGTTTCTTAGCAACAGGGTCTTACTATATTAACACAGGCTGATCTCGAACACCTACACTCAAGCAGTCCTCCTGCCTCAGTCTCTCAAAGTGTTGAGATTACATGCATGAGGCTCTGCACCCAGCCGAAGTTTTCTTAAACTGAGATAATTTCAAAGAAGTGTCTGGGATGTTGTTCTTCTTCCCTCAATCCCTTACCATTTCAGTACCTTCAGTTGATGGTAGGTATAATGTGGGCCACTTTGGGTCTGAGTAATCAAAATGAGACTCTGGCTAGTAGCTGAGTTTGGCAGGGAGTTGAGCTAAAGTTATCAAAAGGCCATTCTGCTCACACTGGGCTTCCTTTGCCCTCAGGTTTTCCTTAGTATTAAGGGCAGGGGGAGCAGATTATTGGTGTTGACAGCCCTCTAAAAGTGGGATTTCTGAACTTACCCACTTTTGTACTTTATGGAGCAAGTCTTCTTCCTGTCTCAACTAGGTCCCACAGGAAGAACAACTCTGCAGCACCCCTGATGTGCTGGAAGTGGGGTGCCAGCAATAATAGCCACGTTTTCTTTGTGGGTTTTGGTTGGTGTTCTGACGCTGCTGCTTCTCTTCCTGAGTAACAAGGCTGCATGGATTGCATCCCTGAAGTTTTGCTGCTGTGGAGGATTATTCCTTCTTCCTGCCTTCTCCAGCCTGGGAAGCCTCACAGCCAGAGGGCCTGAGGGAGGCAGGGCCACTCCTACTAGGAGGCAAGCCTCATGGCTCTTGGCTCCCTGTCCGATTCTTCCCCAGACTGCACCGTCTTACCTTAACCCTGAGTAGACCCAGCGCCTGGGCAAAATTGCAGTTCCCTTTTCTAGCTGGTCACTTGGCTCTTCTGTTCCTCCGAGAGCTTGAGTCATGGAGATTGCTTATTTACGATCCACTTCACCACCTCATTCCTTTTTCCTGGAAGTACCAACATGCTCCTCTCCGTGCTGAACCTGTTCATCAGTAATTCCTGTTGGACTGTCATTCTTTTGGCAAACTGAAATGAAACGCAAAGATCTCAAAATAGCTGTAACCAGACTCCTCCAACTTAATAAATACAACATGTGTGTATACTAAGAATTTCCTTTGTCCCATTTGGTAGCTGGTACTTTTCCCCTCTCTCCCCTGCCTCTTCCCTGGGTCCCTGTTTCCTACCAATAGAAGGCTGGCAGAGCTTGTCCTCTGTAACAGCTGCTGACCTGACCAGTGGCTTGTGCTTGTGCAGTTAGCTGCATCTTTTTGAATGGCATGCACCCTGTTTCAATCATGTATACAGCTTAAAGAACTGTCTGTGCTTATATTAATTTGTTTGTGGAAAGTGGCAACGGCACAGTGTTCATTCTGATTGGCATTTCCTAGTGGACTCTTACCAGTGTGTGCCTGTATGAGTATGATAGGTTTTGCTATACATCTCTTCTTTCTCCTGAGAGCAGATCTGGTCAACTGCTGATGTAAAGCCAATAGCATTTGTTCATTGAGATCCTAAGTGTATCCCAGGCACTGTGCTAAGCTGTATCTGTGTTAGTTCATTTACTGTTTCTGGCTGCATATAAATGTGTTCCTGTATATAATGTGCATCCATGTTTTTGATCCACGCTTTGTAGAAAATGTCCCTTGAGAAAGTGGGCAGCACTCAGCCTGAAGAGACACATCTGGGGAGGGCAGCTACTTCCCTGGGAACATACAGACTGCACCACCCACTTGTAACCACTGGTTCTATGAAGGCTGCCCCTTCCTGCTCTCCTAGGAGCCCTTCCCCCCTCCCACACTGGGGCTGTGGCTATGATGTGCGTGGGCCTGTGGGGCAGGAGCATCTGAGGCCCTTGGGCCCCATGTATAGCCAGGGAGGTCCCTGGAGCTTGTGGGACTCTTGGTCGCTTTTGCTATAGCCGGACCTTGGTGCTCACCTTGCCAGCCCTACCACTACCCTCCTCCTGTCATTGTTGTGTTTGGGAAGGTCACTTTGGGCTGCTCCCATTGGATCCTGGATCCTCTGGGATTAGAACCCCTTGCGCCTGAAGGGCATTAAGTGGAAAGGCACAGTGACCCTGGAAGGCTCACTGGGTTTCCTGGCTGCAGATCTGAACTATACATAAAAAATGGGCTTCCTGCTCAGCACCTGTGGCTCAGGCATCTAAGGCGCCAGCCACAAACACCTGAGCTGGCGGGTTCGAATCCAGCCCGGCCAGCCAAACAACAATGATGACTGCAAGCAAAAAATAGCTGAGTGTGTGGCAGGCACCTGTTGTCCCAGCTACTTGGGACGCAGAGGCAGGAGAATCGCTTGAGCCCAGGAGCTGGAGGTTGCTGTGAGCTGTGATGTCACAGCACTCTACCCAGGGCGACAGCTAGAGGTTCTGTCTCAAAAAAAGAATGGGCTTCCTCATCTTTCCCTCAAAAAAAAAAAAAAAAAAAAAGTGGGCAAAATACAGTAATCATCAGAATTATCTGGCTAGGTAGCTACCATTGTCATCATCACCCCTTTCACCAGTGAGAAACCTGAGGCGTGGAGTGGTTATACTTGCAGAGTGACTAGAGGGTCCAGATTGTCAAGCCAGAACTCTTGTGCTTACCCGTTTCTAAACTGCTGCTCCCAAATGACTGAGTCAGATTATCTTGGGAATTGATTCAGCCTCTGAATGAGAAAGGACAGAATGTATGGTCAGGGCTCCAGTTTAACAATGGTATCTTTTTTTGAGGGAGTCTGAAGAATTCTGATTCTATTACAACCATTGATACCTTTTATTAAGAAACAGATTTCCGGGTGGTGCCTGTGGCTTAGTGAGTAGGGTGCTGGCCCCATATACCGAGGGTGGCGGGTTCAAACCCGGCCCCAGCTGAACTGTAACCAAAAAATAGCCGGCCATTGTGGTGGGCGCCTGTAGTCCCAGCTACTCGCCTAAGCCCAGGAGCTGGAGGTTGCTGTGAGCTGTGTGATGCCATGGCACTCTACCGAGGGCAATAAAGTGAGACTCTGTCTCTTAAAAAAAAAAAAGGGAAAAAAAAAAAACCAAAACAGATTTCTGGGGCTAGACCCGGTGGCTCACTCTGGGAGGCCGAGGTGGGTGGGTGGATTGCCTGAACTCATGAGTTCGAGACCAGCCTAAACAAAAGCGAGACCCTGTCTCTAAAAAATAGCCAGGTGTTCAATTTTGACCAAAGTACATTACTTAAATATTAATTTTGTAATTCAACTTGTCAATATGTTGTTTAGGATATTGCATCCTCATCTATAAGTGAAACATGTTTATAATTTCCCTTTATAACAATATATTTTCTCCAATTTCAATATGAGGTGTATCCAGGTCAAGTAGAATGATATTGAAATATTTCTTCTTTTTTATTGTTTATAAGATATCTGGCGTTACTTGTTTTGTAAAATCATTGTGGTCTATGAGTTTGATAGTTTGAACTTTGTTTTTTAATTTAATTCATTGCTTAAGCTTACTGTTTTTCTATGAATGATTATACTGTGGTTAATATGTTAGCATAGCAGTATTACAAGATAGTTTTTTGTTTGTTGGGAAGTTGGGCTTTGGTGGGGCAGAGCTAATACTTTGCATGAAATATCTTATTTTGTAACAGTGAAATTGCTTTCTCTGTTGTCTTGTGATTTTTTTTGAGGTGAAATTTATGTTTTTGTGTGAGTAGTACTCTTATACCTATCTTGAGTGTCTTGCTTGTACTGTATCACACCATACCTTTGTTTAATTCTTAATAAACTGTTCACTTGTTTAAAAAAAAAAAAAAAACATGTGCCCATTCTCTTAAAGTATAGATAAATGTTAATAATAACCTTCAAGGTATGACCCAAATCATTCCTTCTCACTACCACTTGAACTCTCTTCCACTGATTCTCATTCTTATTTGTTCAAAACATGAATTTATCATAGGCTGCAAACCATCTTGCTAGTAGACCTCAGCACTAATAATGCAGAGTATTTTTTCTTTAATGTATATGCACAGGATCTGTACAGTGTATTTCACAAAGGAGACTGGTAATTTAATATTTGCTAAATTAAATTTGTTGGTAGAGGCCTCTCCTACTTTTTTAAAGCTTTGAATATAGCAACATTAAAGTTATATCTTAACAGTTTCTAAATGTACAGTTAATGGGGAGACAAGAGAGCAGAGTATGGCTGTGCTAAATAGATGGGTTTAATGAGCACAAGATAATGCCCAAAAGAAGAAACACAATTCAAGTAATCACATATGGGAAAACCTTTAGATCCAGAAATGAAGATTACTTTCTGTTTTACAGAAAAAATGCTGACATTCCATCATATGATTTCCTCTGTTAACTTATTTTCCTAACAAAGTAACTAAAATTCATTCTGAACTTTGAGATAAGCAGAGTTTACTTTGAAGATGAAGAGTAGAAACCAATAATTACCAATAAGAAATTCAACTAGAAATCAACCTAATTATATGGTGGTATCTGTATAAGTCTCAGATAACTCTTTAAGAACCTTTGTTTCCTATTAAAATATCTCCCTGATGAAAGAATATATATATTTTTTTTCTAAGATTAAAATGTTTTGTTCTTCTTACAGGTAATATGCGGATTCAGCAAATTTGTTGCAAATAGCTAAGTACAAATAACTTTTAAAATCACTAATTACTTTGGAAGGAAATAAATTATAAGTTATTAATTTATATTCAAGCTTGACAGTGCCTAAAAAATTCTTGAACATGACTACTACTGCTACTAAATTACTAAGTTATACTAAAGCTCTTGTCATTTTAAAAAGGAACTTTTGTATGATTTTAAAATCTGATACACTATACTATCAAGATTTTAACTAGTTTTGTCAAAAGTAAAAGATAATCAAAAATTTCTCATGATTTACCTGTTATAATATCGGCCTCCCATCATGAACTGATTGTTTGGTGTTGGGCATATTTTGAATCGCTGAATATTTTCATTAGTCCGAAAATAAAGTGAATAATCACCAGGAGTATTATCTGAAGGCCTCACGAGAAAACTGCAGACTTGGCCAACTGTAAAAATTAAGCTGTTAGTTTATTTCCTGATTATTAAATAAAAAAGAAAAATGTTTAAGTAGTATAATTACAGAATACATACAAAATCATAAACATGTAAATTTCCATAAGGAAGTTGATTTTTAAAGACAAATTTTTATATATTTTATGGTTTATAATTCACAGCTACCCTTATTGCTGTCTGCAAAACCTTTGGTGTAACTTTCCGCCTTTATTACATAAAAATACAGAACAGAAATTTTGCAGCAGTTAATTCTGATCAATAATATTGTAACTTGGAAAGTCTAACCTAAACATAGTTAGGGGACACTGGCTAAACTCGGACATTCTATGTATAGATCCTCTAAATGAGAAGCCTTTAAAAAAATCAAGACAAATTTTGCTTAGGAACACTCTGTATTTTATCAGTGTTTCCAATTACAGTAGAACCTCTCTATAAGTTGACCACAGAGTCTCAACTGACCAATATAGAGAGATGGTCAACATAAGGAATTAGTGCTACTACTGTTCAGGTACGTACATGTGGTGCGTGTACACATGCAAAAATTAGGTCAACTTAAGGAGGTGGTCAACTACGGAGATTCTACTGTATATTCATATTAATTTTAGAGAAATTTTTTTGATATCTTCTGTTAGAAGTGACTCCTGATATAGAAATACTCTGCCTTTTCTTCCATTTAAGTCATAATGACTGTTCTTAAGAAAGCGGAATGAAAGCACATTTTTTAAAACACTACATGTAATTTTCGTATAAATTACTAATAGTTCTAATTGTCTACCCAATGCTTTTAATATCAATTAATTTCACATTCAATGCAAAGAAGTGAAAAATAAACCTTAAACTTCAAGATTTATTACCAAAATCAAGTAAACAAGAAAACTGCGGAAACTGTGTAATTTAATTTAGGCTGAAATAAAAATGTTCCTATGTGTAAGTCAATATAACAAATCTTGGTGACAGGAATCCAGAATACTCTCTGTATTTCTTCCAGAAAATTAAGATAGGAATTTCACGCAAAATTGTTCATGCAAGTTGCTTATGTACCTTTAAAGAGAGAAAATCCTGTCAGATTCTCAAATAGCACAGGACCCAAGGAAAATACAAACTAATGTAAGGAAATCATGCCTAAGACGAGTGGCTCAACTACCTGGTAGGCACAAGTTCCAAAAAAGTTCCAAACAAGAAACTTATATCCAAAATTCAACAAGTTCACTACAGTTGTATTTCAGTCCACTTTGAAAGCTGATAGAATGTCACTCTGGTTTAGTATTTATTCTCTACCATATAGAATTATCAAATTCTTTTTTTATTTTTGAACCCACTTAAAACCTACATCCTCATGATAATATTAAGCACTTCAAACACCTCTTCAAAACTTTGGGAGTGCAAAGTATAAATTTAAAATGCAATGTCTTATGGCTTAAAACAACAATTAAGATCATATCTTTCATAATTAATAGCTTATTCACCATGAGAATCTATTTCATGAAACACATAAAGTACCAAAGAAGGATCTTTTTTTTTTATTTTTGGTAGAGACAGAGTCTCATTCTGTCACCCTCAATAGAGTGCCATGGCGTCACGCAGCTCACAGCAACCTCCAACTCCTGGGGTTAGGCGATTCTCTTGCCTCAGCCTCCCGAGTAGCTGGGACTAGAGGTGCCCACCACAACGCCCGGCTATTTTTCTGTTTTGCAGTTCGGCCAAGGCCGGGTTTGAACCCACCACCTTCGGTATAAGGGGCCGGCACCTTATTGACTGAGCCACAGGTGCCACCCTAAACAAGGATCATTTTTGAATAAATAAAACTTCTAAATTACATATGACAATTTAAACTTGTCTCAAATCTTTAGAAGATGCGATTTACTGAAGGAATATTTGGCACTTACATTCAATTCAACCTTATATAGTAAGAATAAACAATGACAGGATAGTTTTTATTTTAAATAATAAACCCTCAAAACAAGGCAATTGTTACTTTGCATTTCTGTATAATAACAAGAGTTTTGAAAAATGTTAAAATCTATACATTTCAAATAAGGTTCAATTATATAATTCCATAAGTTCACAAAGATAAATACAAGTATATCTGCTGTAGTGGAATGGCAAAAGAATTAAAAGCAACAAATATCCCTTTCCAGAGAACCAAAACACGTATTTGTATAATGAAAAGCTTATGGCTATTAAAAAGAATAAAAATGTATATCTTACAAAAGAAATGATCTCTCAATGTATGTCCTAACATGAAAAAGAGTATGGGGCTACAAATGGGTACATGTGTGAGGATAAGGAAGGGACATTCAAACAGACACAGAAAACTTTCATAAACACACAGAAAAAAAACTAGCATCTGGTGTTACTTCTATAGAAGGGCACAGGGTCCTGGTGTAAAGGAAAAATACTTTATTAAATTTTATACTACATGTATGTTTAAACTACAAACGAAACAAAAACACCAGCTTCTTAGTGCTGGGAAAGAAATTATAAAACACATAGACAGACTGAAGACTAAAAACAAAATACACAATAAACGATTAGTTTACATTTTTATTATTTTTAAATACACATTAAAAAAGACAAGTGAATATATAAGTACCTGTCATTAGTAAATTATAAGCTTCTTGTTTGGAAATCTTCCCATGGAACCATCTTAAAAAGAGAACAAATTATATAAATTGAAAGTCCTTCTTCTGTTATCATATGACCAAAACTAAATAACCAACATAAGTTTAATTCAAAATGATCTAATGAAATAAATGCAATGCAGTTGATCAGATTGTCACGTTACTACATTTTGCAGTCATATAACACTTAATTTCAACAAAATATTAAAAAAAATTAGAAACAATCAAATACAAACTATAATTTCTTTATTAATTACCACTATAAAATATTACAGATTATATCATGATAATGACACAGTGATATATGCTTACTACACAGTGAGCTCTTTTTTCTTTTGGGTGATGGAGAAGTACAGGTAGTAGAGCCTACTCCAGTACTGCCCAGAAAAAAAAAATAATGAATCAATTTCTCTTGTATTTCTCCTATAGCATATGATAAATAAAACCAAAATGTTGACACATACTTTACAGAAAGTCAAAAAGTAAGATGGGATGATGAGACAAGATACTAACATCAAGAACTGAAAGAAAAGAAGGGCACAGTATTCCAAATTCTGCTTGAGGTAGAGCCTATCAAACTTGGTTGATAAAGTATTTTATACTCTGTATTCCTAAATTAAGACTTTAGAAAGTACTATGACATTATAGTCAAGATACATAACATATAATAATTAGAGTCTTCAAATTTTATCTTCAAATGAAAAGACAAATCTATTTTAAAAATTATTTATTAGTCATTAAAGTATTTAAAGTCCATTAATTACATTTAAAATCTCCTATTATCTATCTTGCTGATTAATACATTTTAATGCTAAGCTGAAATCCTAGATCACCTCTCTACCACTTTTCTGTATCTTCTTGGAGTATACAATTATTTTTAACAATAGATTAAAGAATAAGTTGTAAAATAGACATATTACAAGACTAAAACTTAAGCGCTCTAAAACCCAGTGTTACAAAGACCTGAACTAAAATATGGTTATTTAAGACTGAGAAGAGGACACACATTTGATCCAGCAGTGTTTCATGCTGGATCTAAAAGAATAGATATGGACCTCTAAAAGATCCATATTACTGGTGAAAGTATGAAAAAATAACTATAACTGGTGAAAGTATGAAAGCATGAATTTTTACCTTTATACAAACTGAAAAGTTAAACTCTTAGGCTCGGAGCCTTGCTCAGTGGTTAGGGCACTGGCCACATGCA
The DNA here is from genome assembly GCA_963573935.1 of Arctocebus calabarensis. Classification (NCBI taxonomy): domain Eukaryota; kingdom Metazoa; phylum Chordata; class Mammalia; order Primates; family Lorisidae; genus Arctocebus; species Arctocebus calabarensis. The sequence goes on from CAUYON010113992.1 coordinate 9,573, forward strand.
TGGGGGCTGGTGGGTTCAAACTCGGCCACAGCTTGCTAAAACAACAACAACAATAACAAAAAAAAACAGCCGGGCATTGTGGTGGGTGCCTGTGGTCCCAGCTATGGTCCCAGCTACTTGGGAGGCTGAGGCAAGAGAATCGCTTAAGCCCAAGAGTTTGAGGTTGCTGGGAGCTATAATGCCACAGCACTCCTGCAAGGGCAACATAGTGAGACTCTGTCACAGGAAAAAAAAAAAAAAAAAAAAGGGTACAGTTTTAAATTCTCTATTTAGTGCTTTCCAACTATTAATTTAGATTTCCTGCCTCTCCCAGTGCAAATTATGAATAATATAAAGTATACAAAAACTAAAGCAGTTTAGACCTCTTTAAATGGCAGTGAGGTTCCATACTACATTCAAGTACAGGCTAAATGACCATTTACTACAAATGCTAGACCAGGATTCTATATTCTAAGGGAGATTGATTAAATGACCTGACCTCCAAGACTAATCATGTGTTTTTATATTTAAAAAAAAAAGTAAAATTCAAAAAGAGAGGGTTAAAAATCCAACAAAATGGGGTTTTGAAATGATCAAGATTTTTAGCAACCTAAAATAGCCTGAAGCCAAATAGGTAATATCATTTTTGAAGAGATTTAGAAGTTTCTTCACTCAGATATTTATTCCTATGTAAAATTTATGTATGTCAATACTTGGTTGCAACAGTGAGAAAAAGATGAATCCTAGCTCTTAGGAAGTCCCACTCTAGATAGATAAAAACACACATATACTATGAAATAAAATAAAAAATATAATACACACAGTGATAGATATTGCTCTAGGTACTTTGAGAATAACCAAGAAGGGTACCAGTTCTTTCCAGTGTGAGTGGAGAAAATGATGGAATATTTCCTGAAGGGACTGATAAGTGGCTAAGCCTTTGAGTTAAGGAATTCTGACCTAGGAAACAGCATGAGCAAAGGTATAAAGAAGGAAAATAGTATTATGATTTGAAGAATCAAAAACTAGAGAGTATACTAGAAATCACAAGTGATAAGAGCAATTGAAGACACAAGGGTCAGATCACAGGTAGTATTTTTTAGGCTCTACTAAGTGGAGAGTCAGTTTAAGGATTTTACATGAAAAGGTGATATTATACAATCAGGTATATGTTTTAGGTAGATCATTCGGGCTACAAGGAAAAAAAAAAGTGAAGAGAGTAAAGAGTCAAGGGAGACCAACTTGGAGGTTATTGCTATGTCAAGTCGATGAAAAAACCTGGTTATTTAAGACTGATAAGAAGGGCACACATTTGAGAAATATTTTAGAAGATAAAATCATCAGGACTTGGTACCTATACCATGAAAAGAATGAGCTGGAAAGAAATTCAGCTAAAGTTATATCCTCTACTTCATCTCAAAAGGCACTTGTAGATATTACTGAGGACACATTAAAGAATGAAAAGTGCCACAGCCCCTGCTTTAGGAATTAAAGGGAGCAGACACACACATAAAATTAACCAACAATACTAATTTAATTCATCCTAAATACCAAATGAGTAAGAGATTTTATATATATAAAAAGTTAGGAAAATGGAAGAATAACAATGGTATTAATAAGAAAACACTTTCTAGTGGAAGTGGGTTATAGCTTTAAATATTTACGGGCGTTTGACCTTTATTTTTTAATTTAAAGAAACTATGCTTTATTTAAAATAGGAGTAAAAATCTGTATTTATAGTTTCTTTTAAGTATCAGGAAGTTCTCAACACTAAACTCATTCTTGTACACATCAACTAGGCAGACTGATCACCTTACACAGGCGAACACTTTCTGATTTTCTACTTCCCATAGTCTTCCCTAACACCAAGAGTGAGTGTCAGTTGCCTTTTATCACCACGCTTACACAGGATTGATTTTTAACAGTAGGGAACTAGTTCCATGTAACTTGACCTCTACGAAAGAAGAAAAAAAAGTAAAAGAAAAATTATTGTGTTTGGGAAAAAATAGGAACATATTCACTTGCTTATGTTACCTGACTCCTCCAAACACTAATTAAAATCTGTAACTCCTAATATAGTTAGGGGGGAGACTTCAAACTAATACAGTCACCAAGATACAGCAGTCTCAGTAATGGACTATGTTGTAGATGTATGAAACAATAAGAAAAATAAACTCAGATAATATATTTTTCACTTGAAGAAGAGTGGGGAACTAAGGTGACTGCAAAGGGAATATTCACTTTAATGTTTTCAAACTCTAATAGTTAAAAAACAGAAAAAGCAAACACCTGAGGGAAGCTTTACATTCCACCCATAAATGCTAATAGAATATTGAGAAAAAATGTTCTACTAAAAAGATACTAGAAGGTGAACAGTCTATTAAAATAATGTAGGACAGCACCTGTGGCTCAAGGAGTAGGGCGCTGGCCCCATATACCAGAGGTGGCGGGTTCAAACCCAGTCTGGCCAAAAAAACTGCAAAATAAAAAAAATAAATAAATAAGTTTAGGGTGGTGCCTGTGGCTCAGTGAGTAGGGTGCCAGTCCAATATATTGGAGGTAGCGGGTTCAAACCCGGCCCAAACCAAAAAAAAAAAAGTTTAAAAAATAATAATATAAATAATGTGAGGCAGAATTTGGATTAATGCTTAAGATCTTAAAAAGAAAACTTATACATATATGTATATATGTATAGTTATACACATATATATATATATAAAATCAATCTGAAAGATTATGAAAGAAAACCTTATAGAATCGTATTAAAATGGTAAAGAACATCTCGGGGAATACTACTCTGACTGCCCCGGCCTAAAAACAATCTGAACCAGAAAATTTATAGAGGTTGCTAAAAAAAAATCAGCAAAGAAAGAATACAACTAATATTATAAATAATCAATAAGAAAATATAGAAATGTGAGGAACTCTGACATTCATAATGTTATAAATGTAATATTTACTGTTAGTCTTTAATTTGATGATCCCAGAGTTATATACAGGTATGGGCTACCTTTCACTTAAAAACAAAACTTTATCACTAGACCCTTAAGAAAATATTGAGACATCACTTTCCTGAGTCAAATTAAAAAAAAAAAAAAAAATTTTATGTCAGTCTCTTTAAATTATTTTTAGGTCAAAATGTTCCAATTAATAAGTTTATAGTTTTATTTTATTTCAATGGTTACACATACTCACATTTTGCCTTCATGTGGATCTTCTTCCCGGCCCTAAAGAGAAGATATTAAGACAGTATTATATAATGGACTATTAATCTATTTTTATTAAAACTCATAAAATTGTATCTTCAAACATATCTCCACATACATGTATACAAAAAAAGTTGCTTCTGTTCAAGAACTATCTTTCAAGGCTAGGTGCAGTGGCTCACGCCTGTAATCCTTGCACTCTGCCAGGCCGAGGCAGGCGGATTGCCTGCCCTCAGGATTTCAAGGCTAGCCTGAGCCAGAGCGAGACCCCATCTCTAAAAATAGACAGGTGTTGTGATGGGCACCTGTAGTCCCACCTATTCAGGAGGCTGAGGCAAGAGAATCTCCTGAGCCCAAGAATCTGAGGTTGCTGTGAACTATGGTGCCATAACACTCTACCAGGGATGACAAAGTGAGACTCTGTCTCAAAAAACAAAAAAAAAGAACTATCTTTCACTAACTCTATTCTTCTCTCCTTGCTGCCATTATTTTAATAGAGGACACCATCTCCCTGGCTTAACTATTTCAGTAGCCTAACTAGTATAATGACTTATTTTTCCCACCCTACCACGCTAATCTGGATTCATTAGTTTCAACTAAAGCTCTGCCCTGCATTAAGAAAAACCAAACTATACAAAAACAAAATTTTAAAACCAAACCTTTAATCCCTATCTACAAACTCCTTAGTCTGCAACCAGACTCCTTATCATAACAATCAAGTCCACATTTCCTGTTTTACACTAAGAATTCTCTTTAGGTACTTACACCATGGTCACACATAACTACCTATTTGCCAGTCTCCCACCATTGTAGCTTGGTTTTTCTTTGTTGTTGTTCTTAGAATGTCCTTTCCACACATTGCTTCCTACCTGTTAGAGAAAACTTAAACCATCTATGAAGGATCTATCTCAAATGCTGCCTCTTAAGTGAGACATTTAAAGCCCCTAAAAAGTGAATATGAACTATTATTTTGAATACAAAAGACATCCTCCTTTTATCATCTTCTGAACTTCAATGAATTCTAAATTCCTATGTTTTAAGATACACTACTATTATTCACTCCATTGTAGTCGTTGTTAGCATCTGGAGGTCTTTGCCATTCTTTAACACCCAACACAAGGACAAGCACCAGCACAAGGCTGGACATACAGTTTTACTGAGTATGTGGTGAAGTGTAGTACTAACGCCTAGCATAGTACCTGGCATTGAGTTTTCAGTGAATAAATAATGACAGAACGAGTAGAAAATGGTCTAACTGTACATGAATTCACTTACCACAATTTGGTCCTCACTCATTAAATATCTAACCAGGCTAAAAACAAACCTCACCAAATTCCTATTATATCTTGGGCAGTATGCTGATAAACTATAAAAATGAACAGCATTAGGCTTGGTGCCCATAGCACAGTGGTTATAGTGCCAGCCACATGCACCTAGGGTTCGAGCCAGCCTAGGCCTGCTAAACAACCACAACTGCAACAAAAAAATAGTCAGGCACTGTGCCAGGCGCCTGAAGTCCCAATTACTGAGGAGGCTGAGCCAACAGAATTGCTTAAGCCCAAGAGTTTGAGGTTGCTGTGAGCTATGACACCATGGCACTATACCCAGGGTGACATGGTGAGACCCTATCTCAAAAAAAAAAAGTATTATGGAAACACAAGAGGAAACAATTTGCCCTAAGAGAATTTAGAAAGGCAATAAAATCTCTGTGAAAGAAGGAGTGACATATGAACTGAACTGATAAAGATGAACCATAGTTTACAAGGCAGTCTATCAGGACAGGAGTGTCAAGGAACAGCGAAAAGAATAGGCTTAGAGCCATTCATGAAATCAGCAACTATTGAATGGCAACTAATGCAAGATACTATTCAGGCAGTGAGAATACATCATTGAATCAGAAACAAAATCCCTACACTCAGAGAGCATTCATTCTAGAGTCAGTATATAGAAGTCCGAGGGTGCTCAGAAAACAGTAATTAGAATTTTAGAGGAGGAAATTCCTTAAATACAACCACTAACTGAAAGCCTGGACCATCTTCACAATTTAGACATGCACCTAAAGTTCATGTTTGAGTTCACCAAATGGTTTTTCTTTTCTTTCTTTTTTTTTAAGACAGTCTCACTTTGTCACCTTTGTTAAGAGTGCCATGGTGTCATAGCTCACGGGCTCAAGCAATTCTCTGGCCTCGGCCTCCTGAGTGGCTGGGACGACAGGCACCATAGGTGCCCATCGCCACGCCTGGCTATTTTTAGAGACAGGGTCTCGCTCTGGCTTAGGCTGGTCTCAAACTCCTGAGCTCAAGCAATCACCCACCTTGGCCTCCCACAGTACTAATATTACAGGTGTGAACTATCGCACCTGGCCCCAAATGGTTTTTCAATTTACAAGGAATTCATTATCTTACAATAAAAGCCCACTGTGAAAAATTATTCTAAATGTTGGTATGAAACTGTTTATAAGTCTAACTTATAATTATTGCAAAGTATGAATATATTCATTTTTAGCAGCCACATCACATTGTCCACTCATACTGAGTTATTAATTTGTTCTTTCTAAATTTGACCCAGAATTCTAAGAACTCAAGAAAAATTCAACTATAATGCAATTCCTTTAAATAATCAGGATGCAGAAGGGAGTTATATAGCAGAAAGAGAGAAATCCAACATAAAAGTCTAACAAATTTTATAGGAAAGCCACGACAGTAAATGCTTCAGTTTTAATACTGCTTGCCTACATGGAATAACACTCTCTCCTACTATTGGAATACTAATCTAGGAATCAGGAGTTCTAATTCCAACTATTCTAAGTAACTATGAGACGTGAGTGTGAAGTGTATCATACCATTTCCTCAAATCCTTCCACCTTTTCTCATTGTGTTTAACTTCTATACATCAAGATCTAGGCGCCAGAACAGGCAGACAAGAGAATTAAGAGCAAAGAAGAGTATCTGGCATTGCCATCTTCCTGGAGCAATGATCAAAGCACACATTTCCCCATAAATGGTATTATCATGTCTGTGGCATAATTTGAAAACAGTAACTTTGACAGTTGTAAAAAAAACAACAGAAATTCTATCCCATTGGACATATCCAAAGGGAAAATAAAAACCCAAAATTTTAATATAATGTAGGATACATTACAGTTACACTGAGACTTGTCTCTAAAGTACAAATGCCGCTTGAAACTGCTGACCTATTTTCTAAAACTCCACATATACAGTAATTTATATTATAGTAAGATGACAAATATTTTGTGATGGCAACAAAAACAAAGGGAATATTCAAAATGTAGAATCATGTAATAATACATGGGTAAAAACTGAATTTTTCCAAAGTTCCTGGAAAACTATATATTTGGAAAATAAGGATCTGAAAGTAAACACGTGCAACCATGATCAGTTTGATATTAACTTCATTTATGAGGAAGAACAAGAGGGCAAAAAAGGGATAAAAATAAGCCCAAATGTTAATATTTTTTTCTTACTTAAAAGATTTTAGTATGTTAATACATTTTTAATACATTTCATAGAAACTCATGAAAGCTTTCTGAAAATTGGTAGCTATGTATTATAACATGCTAACTTGATTAAATTCTCTACAAAGAAATAGCATTTACTATTACAATAGTAAAAAGATTTAATGAAAAATTACTTATACTTTTGAATTAAGGTCTTTCATAAAAGAAATGTATTCATACCCACTTAACCTGATTATGGACAAATTCCAAATCTTATAAAATATTTAGAATCTGGAATTGAGAAGAAAAATCCAAAACTTACCACCTCTTCTACCAGGTCATCAACAATAAGGCCTTGTTCATCTGTTCTTAGATTTGTAACCCAAATCCATCCATCATCTAATTCATTATGAACAATGAACATATCTCCTTTTAAGAAACTGAAAATAGCAATCATAAAGTTATTAAAATTAAAAATGTTAAACATGGGAATTTGAACATTCATATACTACAACACAGAGAGGGTATAATATTGAAAAATGCAATAATTAGAGTCAAATACCCTAAATTTTTGTCCTATTTCTGGCATTATCTATGTGGAAAACTCTGAAGACAGCTAATAATTTGCATCTTAATTTCCTCATGGGTACCTAAACTATCTGTATCATGAATTATTGCTAGATTTGAATTAAAATTTCTGTAAACGTCGTTAATTGTATGTGTATTGCAGGCTTTTGGATATAACTCCAAGAAAATTAAATTGAAAAATTTAAGTTTTAATATTACTCTTTCAGATGTAGGTTAGATATAAAATCAAAAGCACAAAATAAATATAATTAACACATTTTACATGTAGAGTTACTTCAGAAAAAGGTTATTTTTTATAAGTAGAGTCAAACATTGACATTTAATACATGAATAAGGAAAATTATACCTCATTATTTCATTTGTCGTTGTTTTCCTTCCCTTTAAGGCAAGTGACATAAGAAACAGATTCTCCCTTTAAATCATGGGACTATATTATACATTATGTGCCTAAATCAAAATATCACTTATGCCCCATAAATATATATATTTATATATCAATAAAAAATTCAGTATGAACTACATCTTAGAAAATGTTTTATTAAATGCATATATATAAAAACACGCACAGACCCCTTGTATTATCCTAGAGGATGCATCCAATAAAATACTCTAAATAGTTGATTTTAGATAAACACAATTAACTTTATCATGTAGATGATGTCAATTAACATTTTTCTTATTAAAAAAAATTAGGGTTTATTTAATTTACTCAGACACCCATCATCCAATGAGTATAGCATTCTTTCTCTAAAAGTGATACCAAGGGATATATTATTAAAAAGCATGCGTGTGTCGTCAATTTCAGATGAGGGGGTTCCATACACAACTTTCCTTTCATTAGAACCTAGATGTTTTCCTCCACACAATCAAGGGAGTAAAAATTGATGTATGTCATCAAAATAAAACTATCAAAAATTCTCTGAATTTTTCCTTTCAGGCTCAAAAGAATGCTTCTGAACACTTAAGGTTTTAATATACTACCGTTGACAATATATCCAAAACCATATCTGTTATATTTTTTTCAGCAATTTTCCTTTTAGATCCAAACCAAAGGTCGATTAAGTAAGAATAAAGAATAAGACATTCTTTCATATCCTTAAAGGTTTTGTCTTCTCTACACTCAAATTTCTCGGACAAGTTTCACAAAACAGAACTTATACACAACATTTTATACTGTATTTGAATAATCACAGAATACTGCATTCTATCTTGATTCTACAACCCTTCTTAATGATAACCAACACTTCACTAGATGAATGGTAGACATTATAGATATTGGTAGACATTATAACTTAATCAAATAAATTATTCCTTTCTAGAACCAACTGCATTAACACAGTAAAGAAAATAACTAAGTGTATAAGAAGCAGGTCACAGGGACATGAATTAAAAGAAAAATAGCAAAATTCATTTCTTGGTCAAAAGGAGTCATAAGGTTGGGCGCAGTGGCTCACGCTTGTAATCCTAGCACTCTGCGAGGCAGAACTGGGTGGACTGCCTGAGCTTACAAGTTCGGACCAGTTGAACGAGAGCGAGACCTCATTTTTAGAAACAGCCAGTGTTATGGGAGGTGCCTGTAGTCACAGCTACTTGGGAGGCTGAGGCAAGAGCTTCGCTTAAAGCCAAGAGTTTGAGGTTGCTGCTGTGAGTTGTGAAGCAACAGCACTCCCAAGGCTGACAAAATGATATTCTGTCTTAAATAAATAAAAAACAAGCAATTAAAATGTTAAAAAAGAAAAGAGTCATAAGAAATTTTTAAAATTTCAAGTTGTCATTGTTGCTATGCCAACTTTTTTAGCGTGAGACAAAAAATTATTTTAAAAAGCTTACTATTGTTTTTACCATAGAATTCAGTCTATATTATTTGCACTTCCCCCTAAAACGTTAATGTACTTTATCAAATCTCATTCATTTTCAGATGCTTTACATTTAAAAAATTCGCAGATGTATACATTTTTTAAAGCCTCATAACTTCATACAAATTTATAACATCAAATTAAAACATACATTCTAATTCATATTTAACTGTTCATCTTTCTGGACCAGCAGTTCTATATTTTGGGGGGATTTTTCTGGACCCCTTTATGCTCTTAAAAATGATATGCTCTGTGGACTTATCTTTATGCGTTATATCTACTGATGTTTACCATATTCATTTTTTTTTTTTAAGAACAGTCTCACTAACGCCCTCAGTAGAGTGTTGTTACGTCACAACTCACAGCAACCTCAAACTCTTAGGCTTGCCTGAGACTCTGAAGTAGCTGGGACTATAGGCACCCACCACAATGCCTGCCTTTTGTTGTTGTTGCAGTTGTCATAGTTGTTTTTAGCTGGTCCGGGCCAGGTTCAAACTCGCCAGAATGTGGCCAGCACCCTACCAACTGAGCCAAAAAGTAAAAGGAGAAGGAATTCACCCCTTCTATCTGCCTCACTGGTTGAACTGGGACATCTCATTTTTTTACCTCATTTTAGGCAGCAGCCTAAAAAAAAAATTTTTTTTTGTGAGATTGCTACCCGGGGGGTGGGTATAATGTATGAAGAATGATCACCAATAGTAATGGTTCTGATAGTTTGGGTATGTATATTTTTCCTTTATTGTGCTTTTTCATTTATTGTATCTATAAGAGCATTTTTGTGAAACTTACTTTCTTTTCATAATGACTTTAACATTTAAAAGCCTCAGTGTATGTGGCCGGCACTCTACCCACTGAGCTATAGGAGCCACCTCATATTCAAATTTTTAAAATTTTTCAATATTTACTAATCACTTTAAAAATAATGTTATCTCATTAAAGAATGTGAAAAAATAATTATAACATTTACAAGTTTAGTGAGAGTACCACTGTTTCACATTTTTGCAAACCTCTTAATGTCTGGTTTAACTACAACTGCTGGATGTTCTTATCTGTTTCTACATTTATTTTGTTACATATGATTTTTTGCTTTAAGTATATGAAGAAAATCGGGCTCCAAATAAACATGAAAGGGTACCTATTTTAATAAGTTTTTCAGATAATTAAAGATATTCCACAATATTACACCAAAAACTCAACCACTGGTAATTTTATGAAGGTTAGTTGTAGTGTGGCATCAATTAATGAAACTATATCAATGAACTTTCCCTAAGCATTCCAGTGACCATCCACTGGCCTACCTTGTACTTCAAATGTATCTTATACCCATGTATGACTTTATAATATTGATCACATAAAAAAAATTGATTTGTTGAGCTATGTGTATCTTCCAATTGTTAACATTATACCTTATCAAAACATTTCATTCTCTAATACCATCACCAATCTCATCTAAAAAGTGATTATTTTGGAAGCTGTCAAGCTCCTGAATACCATTATAGAGTTTCTAAAATTATAATTTTTGCTCAAGAACTCAAATTTTGTCATAGGCAACAAATACTGTTATCTATTTTCCTTGAAATAGCAGTCTCACTTTGTTCCTTCTCAAAAAAAATGTCAAACATTCAAAGTCTAAATAACCATAGTTTGCCTGTCAAATAAAAATGGTGTGTATTAACTAGCTAATACAGCTCTCAGCTCACTGTATTTCTTGATGACAGTGAACTTCGGTACCCAGCAAAAGAGTTTTATATATACTTTTCATTTCATCAGAGTATTAAAAAGATGTGTAGTCAAGAAATGAAATTTAATAAAATAAATATTTTTTACTTCTTCATCAACAAGTGAAACTGGTTCTGATTAACTCAAGTGTGTGGCAATGACAACTACTTTATACTTCAGTGCCACCACTGCCTTGATTTTTATCCATTGCTTTTACATCATCATCATAAAAGTCACAGTAAAAGGGGCAGATTATGCCTTAATATATGAAAATAATTTCTACCTTGGGGATTGTAAGGGTTATTTTTATGTATTGACTTGACTTGGTGGGCAAGAGTGCCCAGATGAAACGTTATTTCTGGGTTGATCCGTGGGTGTGTTTCTGGATGATATTGATTTAGTGAGATTAGCATTTGAATTACAGAATAGTATCCTGCCAGAAGGGCATGGTGGCTCAAACCTATAGCCCCAGCTTCTCCGGAGGCATGGGGAAGTAGGGGAAGAAAGCAGAGGCAGGAGGGTAGTTTGAGAGTCTAAATTCTAGACCACGCAACACAGCAAGACAGTAAAACACTGTCTTTTTTTTTTTTTTTAAGGTTTTTTTATTTATTTATTTTTTTTTTCAGACAGTCTCACTCTATCACCCTCTGTTCAATGTCATGACAGTCTCAACTGTCACCCTCAGTTCAAAGTCATGGCATCACAGCAACCTCAAACTCTTGGACTCAAATGATGCTTTTGCCTCAGTCTTCTGAGTAGCTGGGACTCTAGGCACCCAACACAATGCCCAACTATTTTTAGAAATGGAGTCTCTCTCTTGCTCAGGCTGGTCTTGAACTCCTGACGTCAGGCAATCTACCTGCCTCAACCCTCCAGAGTGCTAGGATTACAGGCGTGAGCCACTGGGCCTGGCAAAACACTGTCTCTTAAAAAGAAAACAATAAAAAAAGATAATCTCTGTCATCATCACCTCCAATATAGATGGGCATCAGCCAATTTATTGAAGGTCTAAATAGAACAAAAGGTAGAAGGAGAAGGAATTCACCCTTTCTATCTGCCTCACTGGTTGAACTGGGACATCTCATTTTTTTCCTGCCTCCAGGCTAAGATTTATACCACTGGTTCCCCTGATTTGCAGGCATTTAAACTTGGACTGAAATACAATGGCTTTCCTGGGCCTTCACCTTACAGATGGCAGATGGCAACTGCCAGCCTCTATAATTGTATGAACCAGTTTCTTATACTAGATCTTCTCTAGAGAACCCTGTGTTCTCAAAGGAACACACTTTGAGAATTGCTGTGTTAAAAATTTACAAATTATCTAAAATAATTTGAATTTATAGTTCATCATTGTGTTCTTTAAATACATATGTATTTTTCCTTTCATTGGCCTTTCTTAGATCACAAGTAAAAGTATGTCAATAAACATTAAAGATTCCTTATTTTGAGAACAATATAAAAATGGAATTTCTGACACTCAGATACCTGATTCTCTGTGGAGATTTTAAATCTATTAGAAAACAATGAATCTTTACTTTTTACTAACAGATTTCTAGAAAGTTTTACTACCACAGAAAAGTTTTTACTACATTTTAAATGCTACTATCATTTCAACAAAAACTATTCAGAATCTTTAATTATTCAGAAGTAACCTTAATGGTTTTCTAGTGAGAAATAGTTTCTACTGTAATGTTAAATAGCTTACAGAAAGACACTGATAATTTGACTATCAAATTATAAAATAAATCACTTTGTATTTAAATAATAAAAACAAATTATCATGTTCTATAGTTCTGTAACATTGTTAAGGGTTATAATTATTCATTCATTATGTAAAGTAAGTTTAATTATCATTTGAGTATCATTTATAGCTGGGGGATAAATGTGGAAATAAAAATGTGAATAGGGTATAGGTTCTAAGAAAATGCTCCTTACTTTGTTAGAAACAGTATAATCCCAGTTTTGTTATTTCTCTTATTATCTTCACTGTGGCCACCCTGATCCAAATTCAATCTGGACAGATTAAACCCACCCAGGACTACAGGAACGACAGACCCAATATTAAAGGCTGTATGTTATTTCTTCAATTTAAAAACCTTCCTAATCTAAGAGCAATAAATCTTCAGAGTTTAGTTCTTTCAAATGTTTATGCATGAAAACATACTATAAAAATACCTTATTTCATCAGTCTCTGGTACTTTTGTGTAAGGCAAGATGGCTCGTACACGCCTTCTATCTTCTACTGGCTAGAAATCATTAAAAAATGACTTAAAAATAAAGTCTTTTTGTCTCAAAGTCAAAAGAAGTATATACACATAAAGTTAAAGCCAACAAAAATCCACATTATAAACTCCACACAACTATTCAAATTAATATTTACCAAAACTCTATAAACATCTTAAGCCTGGAAATATTTTATTTTTCTTGTATTTGTTGGGTTTTTTTGGAAATCTTCTAAAAAATATATAACATGTTTTTAATCAGGAAGTATGAATTGATCATTTAATTTTAAATAAACTATATGACACATATAAGTTAACCTTTGTTTAATGATACAGAAGCATTTCAAAATCTTCTAGCAACTTCAGGATTACTACTGTGCAACCAATAATTACTTCTCATACACAGGAAAGTATTTGTTATGCTATCATCATAAAAAGTACTATTTTAAAAGTTTAGTTACTTAAATACAAAATTACAAGAAAGCTTTTCTTATTTATTAAAAAAGTCAGTTTTAACTGACAGCTTAAGCAGAATTAAAATTTAATATACTATTTCTCAAATTATAATAAGCATCATAAGAAACTGAACTAAAGCTAAAACCATTATTAAAGTGAAATAATAAAGTTTTGAAAGATATTTTATTTAGGTTTCACTTGCCTCTGGTGGTGCAACTGGATAAAGTAATTTTTCTCCTTTAAGCAAACAAGAAACATGACTGTAATAACCTATTAGGTCTGATAATGAAGAAAACCGTCTTCCACCAATGTAGTAATCTCCACACATAGCAATAATCCTATTTGAACAGAGGGGGAAAAAAACAGTATAACAAAAATCTTTTCTAACAATTTTTTTTTTTTTTTTTAAGACAGTGCCATGGAACTCTACCCAGGACGTCATCTTAGCTCACGGTAACCTCAAACTCCTGGATTTAAGGGATCCTCTTGCCTCAGCCTCTGGAGTAGCAGGGACTACAGGCACCCGCTACCACACCCAGCTCATTTTTCTGTTTTTAGTAGAAACAAGGGTCTTGCTTTTGCTCAGGCTGATCTTGAACTCCTAAGCTCAGGGTATCCTCCCACCTTAGCCTCCCAGATGCTAGGATTATAGGCATGAGCCACCCCACCCCCACGGCTTTCTGGCCAATTCTTAAAATCAAATTTCATAAAGACATTATAAACCCATAATTTCCATAATTTTTCTTTTAACTATTACCCTGTATTAAAAAAACAGTTATTAGTATTTTCATTATAAGCCAATTTTTCAGGGTTATTTCTTTTAAATATATGTGCAGTTGATATCAAATACAAATAAGGCTTATAAGTCTCAATTATATAATTAAATCAAACATTGGAAAATTCACCTTCTCATACCTCCCCATCACTTTTAATATTTAAGGCTGAATTAGCAATTTTAGTAAGTTTTCTCTGGCTAAAAGCAGGTCACAGATACCTAAAAGTATTTACACAAAAATTAGTAATAATTTTACAGATTACATGTAGTGTGACAATACTCCTAAAGCTTATTTTTAAATCTAAAAATCAAGGGAATACCAACATTTTACCAATTAACATTATACATACTAGATATTTTTTTAATTTCTCTCATAAAAATGAAATAGGATACAGTAATGGATGTAAACACATTTATATATACATATTTTCATTATCTTTGACTAAAAATCTACATTACTATTTCATTGAAATAAATGTCTGCAAGAGTTTCAAGATAGCGAGGCTAAAATGAATTAAAGGGCACAAACCTTAATTTTTAAAGTGTTTCCTATATTTTTCTGTTACTCTGTAGTCTGTAAGTGTACATTTCCTTTGTTTCAACAACCACTCTAAGTTTATTTGTAATTCTTTATACTTTAAAAGTGATAAACACATGAATATTAGCATGTAATGCCCAACAATATTGTTTTTAAGCAAAAAATGTCAACATTCAACAGCATCTACTATAAGTCAACGATGAAATAATTTATTGATAGCAGATTTCTTTCTCCACCATTTAAATGTCAATGAGTCATTTACCTTTATGACAGCAAGTATATTTATGAATACTACATCACAACAGTTATACAATGTGGCCTCATAAGAGGAATGAAGGCTTACCTAAAATGGTTGACAACATTTGTCTGGCTAAGAAATGAAAGTACAAAGGACCCTGGCCTCCGATCACTCTCTCTTATGAGGTAACTGCCAGACTTCCCTGCCTGCCTGAGGCGTTCTTCTGCTATAGTTCTATCAAGTTTTCCATGATACCACCTAGGAGGAAAAAATATAAGAGATTAGAACAAATAGCAACCATAAAATTACTACTGGTAGTTGAAAAACAAAAAAGAGGTCTTAAATACCTGCATATAACTTCAACATTTACATTTAACTCTGAAGCAATTATTCCAGTTTTGCTTCTTTTTAATTAATATCAGTCTCTTAAAAAGTCATTTATTCTATAAACTTGGCCCAATAATCTCCCATATAAATCTCTTCCATTTTTACCCATCTCCCTACCTCCAAGATCTATATCTCTTCAAAACGGAAGTATTTAATGTAATCAATTCTTTACTTACAAAATAAGAGTAAGATGGACAAATTTTAATGGATAATTAACTTGTGACCTTCCTATATATACACTAAGGAACCAAGACTTGACATAACAAGAGCACATGGAACCTATGAGAAAATAAAACATTTATTCCATTTTAGAGTTTATGTCCTTCTGGAATAGAAAAACAGAATAATAACATTTAAAGGCTGCTATTCTAATTTCTTGTTTCAACATGAAGCTGATTGTTCCCTTTGGTTCTAAGATGATGTATCCCATGACCACAGATTTGAATTTAACTTCCCAAAGTTACTTAACAAGTGAGGAACAAATAGCACCTTTGTCCCTTTAACTTTCTGGCTCTCAATTTAATTATAGCCTACATATATACCATCAGAAAATCTACTAAAATAACTAGCTGTAACTCTAGCATCATCCATGCTACCAATCTATGCCTATAAAGCCTTATAAATGGATATCAACAGAAGCATACTTAGAAGTATCATATGGGCATGGTAACAAATCTACAAAGTAATTGGCATGAAATACTTTTACATTTTGGATACTTTTATCCAAACTTATCCTTAGATACTTAACAGTCAAATTTGAAACACGCAGAGGAAAACAATAAACATTGATATATTTAATTATATATTATGTTAAATAAAGCTATTATACTACTGTGATTATTTTTGTAAATCTGCTGTAATGAAGCTTTTTGTCCTTGACTTCGTATTTAATTTGAAAACAAAAACTTAAAACTTCACAATATGAAATATTTTTAGTTTTCTTCTAAAACAAGCCTATTTAGAGTTCTGGGCAGAAGTCTAAAATAATAAAAAACTTCTTCATAGAATTCTATTATAACTTAATAGGGAAAACATAATTATATACTGTTAGTATTACAGGAAGGGAAAAAATAATCAATGCTGCATTCCTCTGAAATCCTAACCTCAGTTCAAGGTTTGTGTTTTGTTTTTGTTTTTTCTGAAAGGAAAAGTTTAGACCAGAAGCCACTGAAAATTCCTTGAAGAGCTAAAAATGTAATGACATATGAGAAGAAAATTTTGAAATTTCAGACTAAAGAAGTTTGTTTAGTTGTGACAATATATGGAATACCCTTAGAATATGAAACTGGTAGATTTTTTATTACCTAAAGCAATGAACTATCCCATGGAGCAGAACAAAGACAAAATTAAGGCAATTTTAAGCAGATGTCTATTTTGAAAACTTAATATTTGTTAAATTTCTGTGTGTTTTAGGTAAAATGTAAAGATTAAAAAGATTCAATTGTATTCATCTTGTAAACTCCCAATAAGATGACATACAGAGGTGCATAAAGCATTACTCAATCACTATTTTGTAATGATTTAAGGTCTTCATTGTTTTTAATTTTTATATCTATCCACTTTCTGTAAGACTGAACATTAAAATGGGTAATCTTTTCAAGGCAGACATTTAATCTACACAAACTTTATTTTCAGAATATCAGTAACTCCCTTTATGTCAAAAGTTCATAAGCTTCAAACACATGAAGCACATCAAATCAATTCTTTATTTATTTACTTACTTATTTAATTAATTTATTTATTTTGGGGGGGAGAGACAGAGTCTTACTCAGTAGCCTGGGTAGAGTGCTGTAATGTCATAGCTCACAGCAATCTTAAACTCCTGGGCTCAAAGAGATCCTCTAGCCTCAGCCTCCTGAGTCGCTGGGACGACAGGTGCCCACCACAATGTCTAGCCAGTTTTTCTATTCTTTAGGGGAGAAAGGGTCTCACTCTGCTTAGGCTGGTATCCAACTCCTGAGTTTAGGCAATCTACTCGTCTCAATCTCCCAGAGCACGAGGATTACAGGTGTGAGGCACTGTGCCCAGCAAAATCCATTCTTGATTATCACTTAAAAATTGCAATTAAATTATTCAATAATCAGCTTGTAGGCATATATGAAGTTGATCTGATCCCAAAAAATGTACTCAAACATTTCAACTACTATAAGCCTCTGGTTGTACTATTAAAAAAAAAAAAAAAATGGAATGGTATTAGTCAAAAGTCAGAATTTCTTGAATCACCTCTATGATTTACTTCACAACATCAGGGTGATTCACAGTAACAATAATATTTTTAATGTATCTGCCCAGATACTTCAAAGTTGCTGTTAAAGCAGAAAAAAACATACTTCAATTAAACTGATACAACTTGCTACCTTTATTCTACTTAACAACTTAGAAATCAGAAAATCATTAGCGTTACACTAGATTACACTAGATGAGAAAAATTTTATTTAAATTGTACATATAGTTGTCACATGCAGCCATAACAAATGTTTTACAAACAAATCAAAATAAATTAAATGTGGTAAGATTGCATTCAGATACTTCACAGATTTATAAACCCTAAGTAAATTTCTATATCCATTAAATACCAATCCTTGGTTCTACTCAAAAACAATTGTTTCTCAACCTTTTTAATACACAATCTCTTTCTATAAACAAAAATTTTACCTACCAGAAGATTTGGAGTCCCTAAGGTAGGAGTCCCTTATAGAGAAGTGTATTTCTATTTAGCCCTAGCAGCCAAGAAAATGCTATTTAGCTTAATTTCAGTAATTCTTTTCGAGATATAAAATAGTATAGAATATGGCTTCTCAAAATATATCACCAATAACAAAAGATACAATACTCCCTATGCATGATACTGCCCTAGTGAATATTTGTCTAAGTTTTTTAAATTATTACACTTTGCTTCTAAAATGGCATCATTAACAAAGAAATAAAAGAAAACAAAATCACCCTATTATTCTAAGCCATTATAATAAAAACCATATTTTACCCATTATTCTAAGTCTTTACAGTCAAAGCCTTATTTTATCACTTTAATAGTAGTTTTGAGGTTTATTGTTTTTAAGTAAGTTAAAGAAAATTAAACTGGAATCTGGAATACTTCAAAGAAACACAAGCATAAGTGTCATATTGGTAGGATGAGGATATTCTGACTAAACATAAGATTATAGAACAATGGTGAGTTCGATCCCTAAGTTTAAAAGTATGCTTACATTTATGGCAATTACAATTTATAGAATATCCCTAGCACATAGCAATAATAAGCTTTAAAAGTATTTGTTGAATGAAGGAAGAAATGTTGAATAATAAAACCCAATGTAGTTCAATCTTCTTGCCCATGCAAAAAACAAACTCTTCAGTGTCTATATAGGGAGTACTGACTTTGAGGACTATTTTACACAATACACACACACCATATACATATATATACATGTATAAATATGTGTGTGTGTGTGTGTGTGTGTATATACAACTATAATGTATAAAAATATATGAAAATAATTCAGGCTTATAGAACTCAAAGAGGAATACTAACTTCCCCTAAAATGTATTCAAGAGACTAAGCAAACGGACAGAAGACCAAGATTTATCAGAAATCCAAGAATTACCAGAAACATTATCCAGTGTACAGCAGAAACCTCAACTATGGCCAACCTGCTACATTTTGCACAATGTTACCATCTTGTAAAATAGGGAAAATAACTGCTATCTCAACTTCAGAATAAATTAAATACTTGTTCTAAATTCTTTTAAAGAAAATTATAAAAATGGGGCGGTGCCTGTGGCTCAGTGAGTAGGGCGCCAGCCCCGTATACCAAGGGTGGCGGGTTTAAACCCGGCCCGGTCAAACTGCAACAAAAAAAATAGCCAGGCGTTGTGGCAGACACCTGTAGTCCCGGTTACTCAAGAGGCTGAAGCAAGAGAATCACCTAAGCCCACGACTTGGAGGTTACTGTGAGCTGCGTGAGGACATGGCACTCTACTGAGAGCAATAAAATGAGACTCTGTCTCTAAAAAAAAAAAGAAAATTATAAAAATGAAAAATACTATACAGGCTATCTGGTACAGTGGTAGGAGTAAAGACTCTCTGTTTGAACCCCAGCTCTGCCACCTAGCTGTGTGAATGTGGACAAAATAGTCTCTGAACCTCAGTTTTCTCATCTATAAAATGAGTGTAACGGTGTCTATCTCATAGAAGGACAGCTTAATATTATTATTAAATGAGCAAATACAAATAAAGGTGCTTAGAAAACCATCTAATGGATAACAAGAGCCCAATAAATACTAGTTTAATTATAATTAAACCAATATAAAGGGAAAGCAGAGGATACTAAAAGGCTATAGGACTGATTAATACAACTTCATCAATAAAACATTCAAATTTTGATGTTGCTGAGTACCCAATTTGTGACCCATTTAAGCTCCAACTTTCTTCCTATTTTCCAATCTTATTTATCTCCTATCTAATTTTTGAGAAGATAACAGGTAAAGCTAATCTTTATTTCTACTAAGGCATTAATTTTAGGAGGAAGTTTTCCTCCTAAAACTCCTTTTGAATATTAGAGATCATACAAATTAATAAGGCAGAAGATATCACAGTATTCATGAATAGGAAATTATTCCATTTCTCTGGCAACTCTAAAAGGAAACCCTTACAGAGCCCCATTCATTTCCCAATGTGTACATATTCTTTTAGAGAATAGCAAGGATGGTATATTCTTTGGTGACTCAAATTTGCCTAATACAACACTTTTTTTTTTAAGTCTCAATATCATAGGGGTATAAATGTCTAAGTTAAATGCATTACTTTTGTACTGCTTAAGACAAAATTGTAAGTATACCCATCACCCAGAGTACATTATACCAGCCACAAGTGATTTCAACCATCCCCTCCAACCCCCTCTTCCATCTGCCAAATTTCCACTGTTTACTTCTGTTTGTGTACATAGTTCCATTCTAATAGTGAGTACATGTGGTCAATGTTTCTCTCATTCTTGTGAACTTCACTAAGTAAGAAGAATTGCCTCCAATTCCATCCACATTGATACAAAAGGAATTAATTCACTGTTTAATGGCAGAGTAGAAATCCATGGTATATACAGACCACATTTTAATTCATCTGGTCATGAACTGATGGGCACCTGGGATTCCACATCTTTGCAATTGTGAATTGTGCTGCAATAAACACTAATGCACAAGTGTCTTTTTGATAAAATGATTTTTCCTTCAGGTAAATATCCAGCACTGGGACTGCTGAATCAAATGGTAAGTCTACTTCCAGTTCTTCAGGAATCTCCATACTATCAGCCATAGAGGTTATTACCAGTTGGTAGTCCCACCAACAGTGTGTAAGTTCTTATCTCTCCAACATCCATGCCGCCCTTTGTTGTTTTGGGAATTTGTGATGAATATCATTTTACTGGAGTTATGCAGTATCTCAATGTGGTATTTTTATGGGAATTACATTCACTCTATAGATTACTTTGGGTAGAATGGACATTTTAACAATGTTGAGATTCTACTGATCCATGAGCATGATATGATTTTCCATTTGTTTATATTTTCTGTAATTTTCATCCTCAGTGTTTCATAGTTCCTTTTACAGAGATCGTTCACCTTGGTTAAATATTTTCCTAGTTATTTCTTTTGTAGGAATTGTGAAAGGTATTTAGTCTTTGATTTAATTCTCATCTTGACTACTGTTGGTATATAGGAATGCTACTGATTTGTGTACATTAATTTTGTAACCTGAGACTTTGCTGATCTTATTTATCAATCCAGGACTCTCTTGGCACAGTCTTTGGAGTTTTCTAGGTATACAATCATATCATAAGCAAAGAGCAGTAGCATGACTAGGACTTCCAGCATTACGCTGAATAGAAGTGGTGACAGTCGGAATCTTTGCCTTGTTCCTGTTCTAAGCGGAAATGCTTTCAACTTTTCCCAATTTCAGTATGATGTTGGCTTTGAGTTTGTCGGGGATGGCTGCTGCAATTTTGAGGTAAGTTCTAGCTGTGCCTATTTTGTTGAGTTTTTATCACAAAATAGTGCTGAATTTTGTTGAATGCTTTTTCTCCATCTATTGAAATTATGTGATCTTTGTTTTTGCTTCTGTTTATGTGGTAAATCACATTTATGGATTTGCGAATGTAGAACTGTCCTCGCATCCCTGAGAAAAGCCCAGTTGTCATGGTAGATTATTTTTTTCATGTGCTGCTCAATTCAGCTTGCCACTAACACTCTAATAATAAAGCATATAATGTTCTCCTATTAAAAGCAAATTTTCCCTCTCCTTTTCTTTGCCTCTCTCTACAGAGGAAAAGGAACAGCAGGAAATTTAAGAAGTGAATACATTTCTTTCCAGTTAGCTTTGTAATTTTTTGTTGAGAAATCTTACAAGCAGATATGGACTCCACTGATTTTATTTTCTTAAATAAACTAATAAATTTACCTAAAACATAACATATAAAACTATATACATTATATAAGTCAACAATAAAAGAGACAAGTTAGACAAGTTACAGAAATCAATCTACTTTTAAATTTAGAATCCCATGAATGTTTTTTATAAATGAGTGCTACTTATTGCTGAAGCAACATCTGAAGTATCAGAGAGAAACCTTATATTAAAAAAAATACAAAATACTTTGTATTAAAAAAAACACAAAGATACTTTGTATTTTTTTAGTCCGTCTTGCCTGATCAGGAGAAATATAGAAATGAGAAACCACTTGCTGTGAATACAGAAAGATACTTCATTCAAACTACATAATTATTTAAAACTAACTTGACAATCATAAATAGAAACCATCTATGACAGCAGAAAACAATTACAATAGTGCTAATATCAACAGACTTCCTTTTTATAAAAAAGGAAACTAAATTAAATTTCCCAGTAGATAACTTTTACTTTCCACTATGCTCTTCCTTTTAGTTATATCACTGAAAGGCACTAAAGTTCTTACTGAGAAACAAGACATGCATAAATCCAACTGCTAGAAAATCTTTTGTTACCTGAATTACTTGGGACCTTGGGTGCCTGATTATGCTACAAACTTCTAAAATTTTTCTATAATTCTCAAACTGATGATCAAATTTTCTTACACATGTTTGTCTTTTCTAAAATTAAATTGGTGATTTCAGACTAAAAGATAAATCTCTCAAAGCTCCCATATTCCTTTTTAATGAATACAATCCCTTATAGTCTTAGCTAAAACTTAAGAAAAAGAAATTGACTTCTTAGGCCAGGCACAATGGCTCACACCTATAATCCCAGCACTTTGGGAGGCCAAACCAGTGGATCGCCTGAGCTCAAGAGTTCAAGACTAGCCTGAGCAAAAGCAAGACCCAGTCTAAAAAATAGGCAGGTGCCTATAGTCCCAGCTGCCCAGGAAGCTGAGGCAAGAGCATCGTTTTGAGGCACAGCACTCTACCAGGGGAGAACAAAGTGAGACTCTCAAAAAAAACAAAAAAGAACAGAAAGAGAAAGAAAGAAAAAGAAAGAAGAAAGTGACTTCTTAAAGTTAAAAGCTCTTCTACTAAATTACTTTACTTGATCTTTTATTCATAACACTGCACAAAGACTAAAATCAAATCATGGATAAATTCATCTGAACGACCAATAGGGTAAAGTAAGCAAACATTAAGTGTATTACCCCTCTTAGACCCAACTCTACAACAAATAATCTTGACAAGAAATATGTATGTGTTATATTTTCTTGGGTGCATCTGTACATTCAGGCAGAAGAGTGTATATGTGTATGCATGCATGAGTGTGTGTGTATGTGTGTGCATGCATGAGTGTGTGTGTGTATGTATCTCAGATCAAATTAAAAGTAAGAACAGAAATACTTTTTTCCTTTTGCAATAGGTTACATTTACAGAATCCAATAAAGGTTTTAGATTGGATACAGTTATTCAAAGAAATAGCACTGTGATATGTTCTATCCATGCAAAATTAAGTCAACTGAAAGATGAAAGGTGGAAATACATAAGTTTATACTGAAATTCACTCAACCAAGATTGTATAGTGCTCACTACCCTTAGAGAGAGAGAGAGAACTAGCAGAAAGCTAACATCAGTTCCTACAGCACATCTTGAATGCCTTTACAACTTTGTACTTAGATCCTCACAGAACTACCACTTCTTAAGTTGGGTTTTCTTAGAACAATGACAGTGTGATACCACTCGGCGCATGAAGAGAGAGGGTAAGGGAGTAACTGGTGATAGTGCATGTGACCCAATGGACTATGCAACATATTTACAAACTACCTGGAAATAATCTTTCACATAAAAAGAAACTTTTGTTTTACCATCATAATTGTGTTCATTCTAAAACTTTGAAGGTTTCTGATTCAGAAACTACGTATTACAAGTGAAATATTTCTTAACCTGTATTTTAAGACATATCTTTAAATCACTGAATCTGAAGGTTAAAAGCAAACTTAAGTGTAACACTGCCTCTTAATCCATTTCCACTAAGCCCAACCATTGTACACCTGGTAGAAATACGATAGTAAACACAATAGAACACCATGATGTGGAGGTTTATGATCCAACATGTAATACAAACAAAACAGGTGACTGCAATCTGCCATAAGAAGTACTAGGATGTAAAGGCATACAGAAAAGCACCAGTCTCAGTCCTAGAATTTTAGCATGCATTTCCTGAAAAACCTGATGGCTAAATTGAAAACCTAACAGATGAGTAGCTCCTAAATCGAAAAAGTGAGGGCCTAAAAAGGAAAAAGACAAAAAATGTCACAGGCAAAGGAAAAAGCTCAGGTAAAAAAAAGAAAAATTCAGTAAGAAAACCTTAAACATTCAAAATATACCTTACAAATCTAACTTTCAGCAGATAAAATGGGAAGAATAGACTTGACTAATAGCCTTATTTGAATTTCTTTTAGTTTCTTAAACAAAAATATGCCTCAAGAAACATTTTGAAAGTAGATCTATCCTCTTACCTGATCTCTGCTATAATCCAATCAGTGGTAGGAGGGGTGGTGTCAAGGGAATAGGCATCACTCTAGCACTCAAAGTTCTTCACAACAAGCTCAGTGCCCGTAGCACAGTGGCTACCGCACCAGCCACCTACACTGAAGTTGGTGGGTTTGAGCCCAGTCCAGGCTCAATGACAACAATGACAATTGCAACAAAAAATAGCCAGGGAGTGTGGCAGGTACCTGTAGTCCCAGCTATTTGGGAAGCTGAGACAAGAGAATCACTTAAGCCCAAGAGTTTGAGGTTGCTGTGAGCTGTAACACGACAGCAATCTACCAAGGGCAACACAGTAAGACTCTGTCTCAAAAAAAAAAGTTCACTTATGCCCATTATTCTCCTAAAAGTACTATATGTCCCAACCAACAAAGATCCAACCAACAAATATTTTTTAAGCACTTATTATATGTTAGATACTGCCTGACACATGAGTTCTCACCTGCACTTTTTTTACTTATATAAAAATTTTTTTTATATATGAGTAGAAATGCCAGGTGCAATAGCTCCCACCTGTAATCCCAGCAGTCTGGGAGGCCAAGGCAGGTGGTTTGCTTGAGCTCAGGAGTTCAAGACCAGCCTGAGCAAGAGCATTACCTGGTCTCCACTAAAAATAGAAAAACTAGCCTGGTGATGTGGTAAGTGCCTGTAGTCCGAGCTATTTAGGAGGCTGAGGCAAGCGGATGGCTTGAGCCCCAGAATGTGAGATTGCTATGAGCTGTGATGCCATTGCACTCTAATCCAGGCAACAAAGTCAGGCTGTCTCAAAAGATAAAAATAAATAAATAAGAGTGGAAAGATCATCCAATTTATTCAAAGGTCATCCTAAAACTAAGGCATTTCCAATGAGGAAGTTCTGTTCTGGTAATTTTAATCTTAAAAATGAGGCACATGGGTGACTGAGACCAAGGTGGATAATAATGAGCTAAAAGCTGTATTGGAAATAAATCCATCTTAAACTACACATGAATTAGAAGCAACGTGGACTTTTCTAGCAATGTCAGACCACTAAAATACAGTGGCAAGGTAAAAAAGCTGGAACTCCGAAATCCTCCTGTCTTTCACAACGTAAAGGCAAAGCATGTCTACATCATATTGTTACATGTAATGAGAAAGGGATTCTTTTTGATAATCACAAGCATTTGGCAAAATGGTTGGATAAAGATGAATATCAAAACACAGCCCCAAACCAAATTGTCATTAAAAAAAGCTAATGGTTTAAAAAAAAAAAAAAAAAAAGTTAATGGTATCTGTTTTGTGGTCCTCCTGCCCTGGTTTTCATGAAACCTGAAGAATCAATTCTAGCAGATGTCAACTGCAACCAACTGGATGAAATTATGAGGATGCTTGTAATTAAGCATCTGAGATTGTCAACACGAACAGGTTAGTCCTCTTGCAAGACACCACATGACCACACACCACACAAACACTGATGCTCAAACTTCAGAAGCTAGACGTGGATGTTGGTGCACCGTGTTCACCAGACCTTGTGGTAACTGAACACCAGTGCAGTTCCTCCAGGCTTTGGATCACTTCTCACAAGGAAAAATTGTCAAATCTCAACAAACCATAGTAAATGCCTTTTGCAATTTCATTGCCGTTCACTCTCCAGAATTCTTCACTGCCGGCATAAACAAGCTACTATTAAAATGGCAAACTGTGCCCATAGCTCAGGTGTATGCTCTGATTAATTGTACTGCTTTTATATTTGAGATATAACTAAACTTTTGATTCACAAATGGAAGTGTCATATTTGATGTCAAAATAAATACAAAATAAATACTCAACGCATTCTAGCACTAAAAGGTTAATACTATTAAAATGGCAAAACTGTGCCCATAGCTCATGTGTATGCTCTGATTAACTGTACTGCTTTTATATTTGAGATTAAACAAACTTTTGATTCACAAATGAAAGTGTCATATTTGATGTCAAAATAAATACTCAATGCATTCTAGCACTAAATTCTAGAAATTTATCCCACAAAATGTCAGTTTAAAGTTATTACTTTGATATACAGACTTGAACATCTACTGTCTATAATTTTTTCTAAATTTTAATAAAATTACATATAAATTGAACAAAAAATTACTGAAAAATAGAAAACATTATAATTCTAAACTTTTTTTTGTTTTGAAACAAGAGTCTCACTCTAACACTGTCAGTAGAGTGCTGTGTCTTTACAGCTCACAGCAACCTCAAAGTCTTAGGCTTAAGCGATTCTCTTGCCTCAGCCTCCCAAGTAGCTGGGACTACAGGCGCCCGCCACAATGCCTGGCTATTTTTTGTTGCAGCTGTCATTGTTGTTTAGCAGGCCTGGCCAGGGTTCAAACCCGCCAGTCTAGGTATATGTAGCTGGAGTGGTTACCACTGTGCTACAGGCACCAAGCCTACAATTCTAAACTTTGAATATTAAAAAAATCAAAGGATCAGCCTTGTTCACTTTTAAAAATTAGACTTTTTAACCTATGTGTACTTGACTGTATTTTAAAATATCAACATTGTTTCTGAAACAAAACCAACAACCATAATTCCTAATATCTAATTTACTTGATTACTAATATATAAAAATAACAGAAAACAGACTACTTGTTATTCTCAAACTGCTACTTATTTAATAATACATAAAATAATATCCACAGCAATTATTCAGCCCTCTCCCATATTAAGCATCCTAACATGAGATATTAAATAGCACTCTATTTTACTCCAGGTTAAGATATTCTCTAAAATAACCAAAAGATAGCATACTTCTTTAAAAACTCAAGACTTTAGAAAAAGAAACTGCTATAGTTTGAATGTGTCCCCCAAATTTCATGCACTATCACTTTAATCCTCAAATCTCTATGTTGATGTTATTTGGAGCAAGGCATTTTGGTGGTAATTTGAATTAGGAAAGGTTATAAAACTAGGGCCACCATTCCCATTAAGTGGCTTTATAAGATGAGGAGCCTGAGCAGGAAGCCTCTTGCCCTCCACAGTGTTATGATCTAGAAGACGGCCCTATCTCAATCTTGGAGTTTGCAGCCTCCAAAACTGTAAGAAATAAATTTCGTTTGTGAATAATATCCAGTCTCAGGCATTTTTATAGCAATAGAAAACAAACTAAAACAGATGCCTATTAGCCTTTTGCCTATTAGCTATTAATAGAAACTATAATGTAATTCTGTACTTATGAATACACTGAATATGACAATCCGAATGATATATTCATTTTAATATAAAATCTTTTATATTTTAAATAATTTAGAAACCATATTTTGGCTAGCTTTCAAAAAGGCATGATATTCAGGAGGGTTTTATTTAGGAGCTCTGAAATAATAAAACTAAAGAGGGAGGGAACTACCACCTATATAATCTAGGTTACATATCTATCATATTCATCCAGTGTCACAGTAAAGAATTTTAATAATGTAAGTCATTCCTAACTAAAGCATCAACCTGAAAGACAGAACTGCATTTCCAACAGCTGCTGGATCTTTCAATTTAAGTATCTCAACTAACAACTAAACCTGAAAACATTAAAAAAAAAAAAAAAAAAAAGACATCATTATTCTTCCCACAGCCTTATTCTTGGCCTCTTCCCTCCTGCTTCACATCTTTACTAGTCACTAACATCAATCTAGACCCCAAACTATGTATGTGTAGGGCCATCTATCGCTGTTAAATATGACTCACTCTAGTAGAAAACTCTCATCAGTGTCTCTCTGACTTAGTTCTCTATCCTGCTCCCTCATGTCCAATCAAGCAAAAGCCTGAACAATTACACTTGCTAAATGCCCTTTTCTCCATCCCATCTTTTCCTTTCTCACTGTCAATATCCTTCTTCATGTCCTATATTCCTGCAACAGATCTTGCAGCTTTACCGGTCTTCAATTTCCTTACACATCTAAGATATTACCTCCAGAAACAGCTTTGCCTAAATCACAATGAAATCCAAACTACTGGCATGGCATTTATTTAGTAGTCCTCGTGACTTGGCCAGTTTCTAAATGACTACTTGCCACTTTCTAAAAATGGCAGGCAAGCACTGCCAAGCCTCCGGTCATTCCTCTAATCTGAAATGCCCTCATTGCCCTCCCTTTGCCTATAGAAACCTTTCTCATTCTTCAATGCCGAACTCAAGTACCATCTCCTCAATCCCTTAGTCCTAATTAATTTTCTGCCATGCTCCCAGATTATTTCTTACACATTTTTGGCATTATATCTTGTCTGTAATACAATTTGCTGTATGTTTTCCCCATCATATTCAAAGGTACTTGAGGACACTGAGAACATTCAAGTCATCTTCACAATTCTCTAGTCTAGCACCTCACAAAATGCCCTGAACATAATAAGCATGGGGCAGGTGGGAATTGAGGAGAACAAATCTGTCAAGAATCCTACCTATGCAGAAATTCTAAAGCCATAATCCCAGGGTGAAAGCCACATATCTAGATACTACCGAATGCCTTTCATTCACCCTTCTAAAGCAATCTCCTCAGCCTGCTCTGTCTTCCCACCCCTGATATTAATCACTCTTCCCTCCAGGGAGTACCAAGCAGACCCCAAATTCAGCCTCCTTAATGATATCAGATAAAGACCACCTTTGCCCACAGTGATGTTTTAAATCTAAAACCCACAATTTTCTCAAAGAAAAACTGAGGCAGAAATGTAACCTCCTCCCTAATTTAGACACTCCTAACTTCCCCTACTGTGATCTCCCTTAAATAATACCACAATATTATGAGGCAGGAAATTAGGATAGGAAACATAGGAGGTATGAAAGGAACTCATGTGGCAGAGAACAATAAGAACAAAATAAGGGATATGAATCAATGAAAACAAAAGATCTGGATGCTGCATTTACATCCATTGTAGACAGACCTTGCTTGCTCCAGCTTGGGGAAAGGCCCACAGGAGATGCTTCTGCAGACAGCGGACGAAAGTGTCCTTAAATGACTCTAACTTCTTAATAACATCATTACCATTATAGCTTGCCGCTGGCCTCTGCCCTCTAAAGTACTATGGAAGCCATTAACATATCTGGTCTGAACAAATAAAGTAGAATTAAACTCCTCCACCCCATAGATAAGAGTAGATAACATCCTCACTGGCCAAAGAAATGGCAACACAAGAATGAAGAAGTCAGAAGAAAGAAAAAGAAAGACTCCAGGAGATCCTGGGACCACTGTCCACTGCATGTGTGTCCATTCCCACCCTCCTCTTCTGGAGTGTATTATCACTTGCTAATCTTTCTTGACAGTGCTCTCTATGTCTGGAGATGTACTTGCTTAACAAACTTCTTTCACTGGATGGGTGTGGTGGCTCATGCTTAAAAATCCCAGCACTCTGGGAGGCAAAGGCAGGTGGATTGCTTGAGGTCAGGAGTTCAAGATCAGCCTGAGCAAGAACAAGATCCTGTCTCTAAAAATAGCCATGTGTTGTGATGGGCATCTGTAGTCCCAGCTACTTGGGAGGCTGAGGCAAGAGAATCACTTGAGCCCAAGAGTTTGAGGTTGCTGTGACCTGTGACGCCAGGGCATTCTACCAAGAATGACAGAGTAAAACTCTTATCTCAAAACCCCCCAAAATTTCTTTCACTTTGCTTTGCTGCTTTGATGTCTGGTTTCAATTCTTTGTCTCTGATGAACACAAGAAGGAAGATGATCACTTGCAGGTAACACAAACAGCTTGACACTTAAAGACAGTGATGTGAAAGAAAGTTGCCTATTCACCACACATCCATCCCACTTGGAGAGAACACTCGCGGCCTCTCTCTGTGAACCCTTTCTCCCCCAACTCCAACAAGGAAGCTAAGTCATTTTCTTTTAAGAATCTGGCCTAGTGTGGATGCTAACGCCATGGTTAGCACCTGATCCAGGCAGAGTCACAATTTCTTTTCAAGTACTTTTTTCACACTGACAGTGTTTTTTCCTGATAGCAAAAGCTACAGAATGCAAAGTCAAAGAAAGAGTTCTTGTTTGTTCATTTGGTTGGCAAGTTTTCCACTACTTAAAGGAGCCAGTATATAATAAGGAAGAATGTAGCTGAGAAGACTTGACAAGTAAAGAGAAATGGAGCTTTGTGGCAGCATTAAAATCCCTGGTTCCAAGTATCTCTCAGTTTCCAGTTGCAAGCCTGCCTTTCCCTTAGCTTAGCTGTTCATACCATCCTTTGCTAATTTCGAGACCAGCTAGAAGAGACCCAGGGAAGGGTCCCCAGGCCCTCTTCACCTGTTTAAAAAATTACTGGACCCTAAAGAACTTTTGTTTACATAAGTTACGTCTGTCAATATTTATTGCACTAGAAATTAAAAGTGAGAAAATCTTAACTGTTTATGCATTCAAATTTTTCCTGAAAGGACCAATTTAAAAATAATACATATGGAGTTACTGTTCCTAGAGATAACATACACTCTGTAAAATACACTTTCCAAAAAACAATTTATAAGTAGTACTATTTTACATTTCATACAACTGTTTAGTATCTAACTTAACAGAAGAAAGCTGGATTTTTTCATATCTGTTTCTGTATTCAATCTGTTGCTATATATTGTTTTGATGCATAGTCTATGATGAATAAGATAGTTACCTATAAATAAGATGAAATATAAAATCTGACCATAAACACCCATTTAAATCCACTGGTCTGCCATTTTCTCATACAATGGTCATTTGAAAAATATTTGTTCACTAAGCAATGCATCTTAAAGATATTAATGCATTTCATTTACAAAATCAAAACATCACGTTCCTTAAAACATCATTATGCAGTTAAAGATTACTTTACCAAGGCTACACTGCCTAAATTATGGATAGTCCACAAGAAAGGTTTGGCCCCTGCCTAGCACCTGGAACTTAATCTCTAAACCCTTGAAAATATCCTATTTAATAACAGTGCCTTTGTTTACCAGAAGCCTCAGGCCACACCAGACAGTTTACGCAAACAATGTTATTTTTGGTGAAGGCTTTGGTCCATACAACTTCGTAGAGGCCAAACTGACAAAGAATTACTAAGGTCGGCCACATGGGTACTTCAAGTCTACATAATCATCCCTAGTAAGAATCCTGGACACAAAGGCTCACATGAGTGTTCCTAGTTGGCAATACTTTATGTGTTTCTCACACATTGCTGTTGGGAGGTTTAAAGACTATCTGTAAGACTCTGCTCGCCTTCCTTATGCACCGTTTTCTGTTGCCAATTTTAATTTGTATCATTTGGCTATAATAAACTTTCCCGTGAGTATGACAGCTGTGCTGTGTTGTGTTTTGTTAGTCCTTCTAGTAAATCACTGAATCTGAGGGTAGTCTGAGGGACTTCAGACAACTACCACCGTCTACCACCAATCTCATCAGAAAAGTTATTAAGTATTCAGGGGCTCTCAAACTCAAAGTTGCAGATAGAAGGGCTCTAAAATTCTAGCTTTTGCTTGAAAGCTCAAATTTTTCCTGAAAGCACTAAATACTGCCATTTATTATTCTTAAAGTGACAGTCACTTAGTTCTTTCTCAAGGAAATGTATGCCAAATACTCAAGTCAGAACAACTATGGTTTGTCAGTCACTCTTCACAGTGAAACCAGCAGGCCACAAAAGAAGTGGCTAGTTCGGCTCTGAATTCAAATAAGGACTTAACTGCTTTTTCTCAAGACATTACACTTCTTGAGGTGTAATATTATATGTACTTTCCATTTTAACATACAAAATACTAAAAAGACATATCACTCAAGGATTGTAACTTAATAAAATTAAAAATGTTTATTATTCTACACAAAAATATTCTTAATTGAAAACTGGCTTTCTTTTTCTTTGCAAGTATGTGGCAGCAAAGAATACAATGACTACCGGGCGGCATGTGTGGCTCAGTCAGTAAGGCACCGGCTCCATTTACCGAGGGTGGTGGGTTCAAACCCAGCCCCGGCCAAATTGCAACAAAAAACTAGCCGGGCATTGTGGTGGATGCCTGTAGTCCCAGCTACTCAGGAGGCTGAGGCAAGAGAATCACCTAAGCCCAAGAGCTGGAGGTTGCTGTGAGCTGTGACGCTACAGCACTCTACCAAGGGTGACAAAGTGAGACTCTGTATCTTAAAAAAAAAAAAAAAAAAATACAATAACTACTAGTATAGTTTGGTGCATTAATACTTGGTTATCAATTATTTAGTACATTAATGCAATTACCTGTCGTCACTTTATACCATCAATATAACTGAAAATGGCAAACAATGCCTTAATATTATGAAAATCATTTTACTTCACTCTTTCTGGAAGAGTTCCCAGAAAACCCTATGTTTCAGAACCAATACACCAGCAAAAACAGACTAAAAGAGACTATCAATCCGGGGGGGGTCGGAGGGAGCCATTACAAATGGCTTCCTACATGAAAGACAAAAACCATCACCAATATTGTAACCAAACTTTTAATTCCATCCTATTTCTTCACGACAAACCTGCCAGTCTCCATTTAGTTACAAATTTTGGGTTACCAGTGGTTTCATATAAATCAACTCTGGGGGGCGCCCATAGCTCAGTGGTGAGGGCATGGGTCACATGCTTCAAGGCTGGTGGGTTCAAGCCTGGCTTGGGCCTGCTAAACAGACAAAAAAAGAAAAAAATACCGGGCATTGTGGCAGGTGCCTTGTATTCCCAGCTACTTGGGAGTCTAGAGACAAGAGAATTGCTTGAGCCCAAGAGTTTGAGGTTGCTGTGAGCTGCGACGCCATAGCACTCTACCAAGGACAACAAGTGAGACTCTGTCTTAAACACTAAAAATAAAAATAAAAATAAGAAGTGTTTCTACAGAAACAGATATGAAAATCAAGCTTTCTTCTGTTAAGTTAGATACTAAACAATTGTACGAAATGTAAAATAGTACTACTTTTCTTATAAATTGTTTTTTGGAAAGCGTATTTTACATAGAGTGTATGTTATCTCTAGTAACAGTAACTCCATACGTATTATTTTTAAATGAGTGCTTTCAGGAAAAATTTGAATGCATAAACAGTTAAGATTTTCTCAACTCGGCGCCTGTGGCACAACGGGCTAAGGTGTCAGCCACGTGCATCTGAGCTGGCAGGTTTGAATCCAGCCTGGGCCCACCAAACAACAATGACGACTGCAACCAAAAAACGGCCCGGCATTGTGGCGAGCGCCTGTAGTCCCAACTACTTGGGAGGCGGAGGCAGGAGAATCCCTTGAGGCCAGGAATTGGAGGTTGCTGTGAGCTGTAATGCCACAGCACTCTACCCACAGTAACAGCTTGAGGCTCATTCTCAAAAAAAAAAAAAAAAAAAAAATTTTCTCACTTTTAATTTCTAGTGCAATAAATATTGACAGACATAACGTATATCAACAAAAGGGTCCAGTAATTTTTTAAACAGGTAAGAGGACCTGGAGACCGTTTCACTGGGTCTCTTCTAGACAGTCTAGAAATTAAATTAAGGTATTTTTAAAATCAAACTACAAAAACTATAGGTTTATATACAAAATCTTGATAATGATATATATGATAATCTTTGCTTAAAAGCCAAAAGAAAAACAAAAAAAATAAAGAAATATACACACAAAGAAGACTGAGATTTAACAGTACAAAAAGTGAATATGGCTGGGTACCGAGGCTCATGCTGGTAATCCTAGCAATTCAAGAGGGTGAGGTAGGAGAATCCCTGAGGACAAGAGATCATGATCAGCTTGGGTAACATCTCAAAATCTCAAAAAAAAAAAAAAAAAGAAGAAGAAGAAGAAGAAGAAGACGACAAAATTAGCTGGGCATGGTGATTCATGACTGTAGTTTGGGGAGGCTAAGGCAGGAAAATCACCCAAGCCCAGATATTCAAGGCAGCAATGAGCTATGGTGCACTCGAATATCTACAGCACCATAATTCACATGTGCAAAGAACAACTCACGTGTCCATCAGTACGTGAATGGATTAATGAAATGTGGCATATGTGTATCACGAAATACTATTCAGTCATTAACAAGATGATGATATAGTATCTTTCATAACAACCTAGATGGAATTAGAGACCATTCTCCTAAGGGAAGTACTACAAGAAGGGAAAAACAAATACCAAACTGGAACTAGTTGTTCAACATGAATGTGTTCATATGGAAGCAAAACTCAACAAAATTCAAGTAGGTGAGGAGGTTAAGGGGATGGGTAAATTCCTACCCAACACATAACATGAATGCACTTTCTGGGTAAAGGGCACATCTATAACTTTGGTTTAAAATATACAAAAACAAATTTTGTAACTAAAACATGTATACTCCCATACATCTATAACTTTGGTTTAAAATATACAAAAACAAATTTTGTAACTAAAACATGTATACTCCCATAACATTCTGGAATTTCAAAAAAAAGATACCTTCATTAGGCATCACATCAGGAAAATGCAAACTAAAACCACAAAGGCTATTTCACCACCCATCCACCTAAATCGCTACAATGAAAAGAATAAATAGTATCAGGTGTTGCCAAGAATATGGAGCAAATGGAATTCTCACACATTACTGTTCAAAATGTTAACTGGTACAAACATTTTGCAAAACTATTCAGAAATATCCACCCAGCTCATCATATCAATATCCTTTGACCCAATAATTCTAATCCTAGGTATATTAAATATATACATATATTCATCAAGTCATTACAAAGAATTTCATAGCAATGATCTTCTTATTAGCCAAAATTAGACATAACCAAAATGTCATGCCCATCACTAATAAAAAAGATAATGCAACATGGTATAATCACAGTGAGTGAAACAGTGATACATACAACAGCATGGATAAATCACATAAACAAAGTTAACACAAACATGTGTTATAGGTATCCTTAATCCCCAAATCCAAAATCCAAAATCCAAAACCTGAAACTTTTTGATCCCCAAGATGAGGGTCAGAGATAGCTCATTAAAAATGCTTATTAGAGCATTTTAAGATTCCAAATTTCAGATCAGGGACGCTTAACTAGTATAAAGCAAATATTTCAAAATCCAAAACAGTTCTGCTCCAAGCATTAAAAGGAATGTCATTCTGTTTATGATTCAATTTTATTATATAAAATTCAAAAAGTAAAAAAAAAAAAAAAAAAACTACAGTGTACAATGTTAAGATTCTGATTACCCCTGGGAGAGGTGGTGCGAGTATTAAGACTGGCAACAGGTACAAAAGGGGCATCTAGGATGCTGGTAACATTCTGATTTCTTGATTTAAGTATAGATTACATAAGTACATCCATTTGTTAAAAATTACTGAGCTGAACACTTATAATACTATGTTTTATATGTGTTATACTTTTAAAAAATGGGCATATTTAAGGGGAAAAAAAGTAATTCTAAATATAGAAAAATTCCTTATGCCAAAACTTTCAACATTAAAGGGGAGCATGTTTTAAATGTGTATGGTGCATATATAGGGTGCAAAAAGAGACTGTATTAAAATTGCAATATTCAAGTCACACTTCTGCAATTCCAAGAGGTGCTCAAATGGTACTTACACTCATCTTTTGTTATCAGTATATAGTATTACAATTTTAATAGTTTTTGTCCTTTCTTAAAACGTGTTATATGTTATTTTATGGCACTGTGTATGTGTGTGTATATGTGTGTGTGCATACATATAAATAAAACAATATTAGGCAGTCAAAATTATATCCATGCCAACACTTCACAACAGTTACCCTCTCCCTCACCTCTTACACCACCTTGGACTAAATCTCCCTCAGTGCCCAATAATGCTAAGTATCTATAGAAGCCAAGACTGTGGTAACTTCTGTAAATTCACATATCTTCTCCTTAGGGACCTAAGATTTGGTGGTCATTACCAAAAGCTAAATCAATGAGTGCCACAGAACTAGGTCCTAACCCTGTCTCCTTGGTTTTACCTTTCTATGACTAACACCTCATGCTCACTATGGTCAACTATAGGATTAGAATCCATGCTTCTGCCTGTCTGGCTTATGTTTTTTAATCCTCTCTGGATTTTGGCATCATTTTTCACTTTCTCTGTTCAATAACTAATATGCAAACTTTAATCAACTGCATATCATTTTATCCAAAAAATTTTCTACCATGTTTCTCATATTTAAGGCCATGTCATTAATAAGTAGGATAAGCTTCCCAGCCAGAGAAGCTTCATTCTTAGTATCTCTAACACTTAATAAGCAACAACAAATACCTAATGCTTGCATTACTGTTGTCTCTTCTTGGCCACATATTATGATGTGTCCAAAGAAAAAAATTACAAGAAAACAGCATAATCTCTAAGCCTCTATATAATGCTAACATGCCATTACATCTTGACTTATGAGGTACTCTTTCAACATGTATATAGGTTTCTGATTCATATCAAATGTTCCCTTTCTTCTGTAGGAAACAAATATAGTGCTCACTTTGGCAGCACATCTACTAAAAATTGGGATTATACGGAGAAAATTAACATGACCCCTGCACAAAGATGACATGCAAGTCTATGAAGCATTCCATATTCTGTTAGGCACTCTTATCACACAAACATACAAAATGGTTAGCTATGTTAGAAGACAAATATGTTCATTTGCTCGACTGTAGTATACTTCACTAAGTACTAAGTATATCAAAACACTGAATTGTATACCATATATATAAGCAATAAAGAAAAAAACACATATAAACTTTATATATAAGTAACTTTATTATAGCCTTTGTGATAATTATAAAACGTCAATATTGGCTCGGCGCCTGTAGCTCAAGCAGCTAAGGCACCAGCCACATATACCAGAGCTGGTGGGTTCAAATCCAGCCTGCGGGTGCCAAACAAGAACAATGACAACTGTAACCAAAAAATAGCTGGGTGTTGTGGCGGGTGCCTGTAGTCCCAGCTACTTGGGAGGCTGAGGCAAGAGAACTGCTTAAGGCCAAGAGTTTGAGATTGCTGTGAGCTGTGATGCCACAGCACTCTGCCCAGGGCTTGAGACTCTGTCACAAAAAAAAAAAATCAGTACCACTGTGAATTAGAGAAGGAAAAATGTTACTATATTTCACAAAAGGAAACACTGAATCATGAGGTACTTAAATTAACTTTTCCCAAATAGTGATTCACTAAAAACATCAAAACCACAAACTAAGGTTTTCCAAAGCTTAAACTGTGGGTTTTTCCCCTATTAATACTTCCACAATAACCATCAGGTAGACAGAAACTTAGCTACCTACTAAGTTTCTCAGTACATGCCCTGCAAAGAATGGTCACTAAGCATGTAAGTTTAGAAAAAGCAGAGCTAAACAAAAAAGTTTAGTATATTAAAGACTCTCAGGACTGCTGCATCAATGTACATTCTGGATTTCCAAAAGCACAGACCCAAAATGCAGAAGTTCCTAAATTATTTAACTCCCAAAAGGTCACAAAACACCAATTCTTTTAACTGAAAATTGCAATGCACAATTTAGGAAATGGTATTACATGCTTATAAAACAGTTAACACTTATTAACTGGCTGATTATTCCCTCCTTTATTTAAAACCACTTTCTTCTGATAAAATGTCTATTCTAATTCTTTAGGTTTTGGTTAAATATATCAGTAAATATTGAAAATAAAGCATCACTTACTTTCAAATATACTAAAGACAGCCGGTCACACTGGTTCATAGCAGTAATCCTAGCACTTTGGGGAAGCCGAGGCAGGAGGATCACCTGAACTCAGGAGTTCAAGAACAGCCTGAGTAACAGAGTGAGACGTCATCTCTACAAAAAATTTGAAAATTAGGGCCAGGTGCAATGACTTATGCCTGTAATCCTAGCACTCTGGGAGGCTGAGGCAGTTGGACTGCCTGAGCTCCGGAGTTTGAGACTAGCCTGAGTAAAAGCAAGAGTCTGTCTCTAATGAAAATAGAAAAATTAGTTGGGCATCTTGGCCCACATCTATAATCCCAGTTACTTGGGAGGCTGAGGCAGGAGAATCGCCTGAATCCAGGAGTTTGAGACTGCTGTGAGCTATGACTCTACAACACCCTAACTTGGGGAAACAAAGGTAGACACTGTCTTAAAAAAAAAAAAAAATTGAAAATTAGGTAGGCAAGGCAGGCCTATAGTCCCAGCTACTTAGAAAGCTGAAGTGGGAGGACTGCTTGAGCCCCAGAATTTGAGGTTGCAGCACTGCATTGTAACTCAAGCAATAGAGCAAGACCCTGTCTCAAAATAAACACACACATATATATCAATGTCCAACCAAGAAAGCCAAAGTAAATGAGTATTTGAAAAGCTGCAAAATATCTACTATCAAATTGGAGTAAAAAACATCAAATTTCACGTTTGCTATTTTGAAAAAACTGCTCTTCTTAATTTGCAATACCTTCTACCGATTATTAAAGGATTTAGCCTCTAACAAACCATTCTCTTTTTAATCCCTTTAAAACTTGTAACTCAAAAACTTTTTTAAGCCACCTCCAGTTTCCTGTCTGAGCTGGAAGTAATCACTTCATTCTAACAAGTAAAAAACTGAACTAAAAAAAAAATCAACAACTCCTCTTAGTTCCTTCAGAGAAGTAAGGTCAGAGGGCAAACCACCGCCCAAAATTGAGAGACAGAAAGGCAGAAACAGAAAAATCACAACTCACCATAACTGAAACCCACAAGCAGAAAACGTCCCTGGGAACCAGAGCCAGGTTAGGGAAGCTTGAACTGTTTCTGTAACTGAGGAATTACTGGAGGCTCAATGTAGACAACAAAACAAGTCTGAGAGTTAGAAACTTCACGAGGCCCCAATCAGATGGGTCCATGACATTTTCATGAATCCCACCTCTGGGAGCTCTACTAGGTCTTCATAGTAAATAACAGAGAAAAATCCCTCTGTGCTTC
This sequence comes from Arctocebus calabarensis, assembly GCA_963573935.1. Classification (NCBI taxonomy): domain Eukaryota; kingdom Metazoa; phylum Chordata; class Mammalia; order Primates; family Lorisidae; genus Arctocebus; species Arctocebus calabarensis. Next base: position 48,799 of record CAUYON010113992.1, read on the forward strand.
TGGGTAAGGGAAGGGGGAAAAAGAACCATTTTGAAATCTTTCTGCTTAACAAGGCCTGCCTTCAGGAGAAATTTATTTACCACAGTCTAACCTACCCCGGGGAAAGGAAATACTGCACACTCCAGTTCCCTTTCGGTCAGCGGTTCTCAACCTGTAGGTCGCAACCCCTTTTTAACAATGAAAATACACTGCGGCATTAGGAAGGTTGAGAACTACTGCTAGGCTTTCACAGGAGAAAGGAAAATACTGAACACTAATTATAGCCATTCTGTCCTACCTAAGGACAACAAGGATGAAGGTGGGGAACTGAGAGGCAATGGTGAACGTGGAAGTCCAGGAGAATAGGCTCATCACAAGCCTGAGACCTAATCATAGGACTACAAAATGCTTCCCCTACCACTGTATTACTAAAGACCTATTTGCAGTCTTTTACCTAAAAGCAGTTCCTTTTACCCAGTACTTCGTGTGCACTTTTCAACAAAAAAACTACAAAGCACACTAAAAGGCAAAAAATACAGTTTGAAGAGATAAAGCAAGCACTGAAACCAGACATGACAGAAATTTTGAAATTATCAAACTGAGAATTTTTAAAAACTGATTAATATGCAAGTGGTTTAATGAAAAAGACAGACAACATTAAACACATGGGCAATGTAAGCACAAGGATGAAAACTCTAGGAAAGGATAAAAAGAAATGTTAAAAATCAAAAACAATTCAACAGAAATGAAGAATGCCTCTGATGAGCTCACTAAGACTGGGCACAGCTGAGAAAAGCATCTCAAGGCATGAGAATACAACAGAAGTACTTCTAATTTTTTTTTTTTTTTTTTTGAGACACAGTCTCACTATGTAGCCCTCAGTAGAGTGCTGTGAAGTCATGGCTCACAGCAACCTCTAACTCTTGGGCTCAAGTGATTCTCTTGCCTCAGCCTCCCACGTAGATGGGACTAAAGGCGCCTGCCTCAATGCCTGGCAAGTTTTTTTTTTGTTGTAGTTGTCATTGTTGGTTAGCTGGCCTGGGCCAGATTTGAAACCACCAACTTCGGTGTATATGACTGATGCCATAATCACTGTGCCATAGCACAGAAGTACTTCTAAAAGTAAAGAGAGAAAGGACTGAGAAAAGAAAAATGCAGAACACAACAGAACATTCAAGAACTGTGGGACAGACTTGGTGCCCGTAGTAAAGAAAAACAAAAATTGGAGGGATCTATTGCTGGTAGAACTATCTTGCAACATATATTAAGAGAATGTCATCAGAGCAAAGGAAAATAATATAGGTCAGAAACTCAGATCTATATAAAGAAAGCAAGAACATCAGAGAAGGAATATGTGAAGGTAAATTAAAAACTTATTTTTATTCTTAATCTAATATGTAACACTTTATTCAATATAATAAATAGCAGGAATGTACTTGGTTATATATGTTTATATCAATATATAAATGAAATGAGTGGCAGCGAGAAACAAAACAAAGGAATGAGGAACAAAATATTTTGTTATTATAAAGCAGTGCTTTTCAAAATTTTTTATCTCACAGCACACTTGAATCTAAACTCCACAGCACACTTAAATTGTGTTGATCAAAAAAAGAATAAAAGAAAAAATATACTTACTGCACTTAGAACTTCTTTCAAAACTCAGTTAATGATTTAAAAATTTTCATGGTGCACATAAAATCATCTCATGGCAAAACAGCTGAAAAATCACTGTTATAAAGTATTTTTACTACCCATGAAGCAATATAACATTTGAAAATGGATACGGATAAAAAGTAAATGTACATTACAAACTCCAAGGCAAACTAAGAAATAGCTTTTTTAAAAAAGCATGGTTAATAATGCTAAAAAATGATATAAAACATAGAATATTCAAAATAACAAAAGGGCAAAAAAATAGTTACATAGAAAAGTGGCAACAGAATACAGCAACAAATGTGGTAGACGCTAATCCAACTACAGCAATATCACTTTAAACATCAAGTCTAAATATAACAATTAAAAGATACTGTCAGCGTGGACCAAAAAATAAAACTCAACTATATGAAGAAATCCTTTTGAAATATTAAAAAACACATAGATTAAGAAAACAAAAGGACAGGGCCGAAGGTGGAGGGTTCAAACTCGGCCTCGGCCGAACTGCAAAACAGAAAAATAGCCGGGCGTTGTGGCAGGCGCCTATAGTCCCAGCTACTCGGGAGGCTGAGGCAGGAGAATTACCTAAGCCCAGGAGTTAGAGGTTTCTGTGAGCTGTGTGATGCCACGGCACTCTACCGAGGACGATAAAGTGAGACTCTGTCTCTACAAAAAAAAAAAAAAGCAAAAGGACAGGGAAAAATACATCATGCTAACACAATCAAAGGAAAATTGAACTAAGTAAAGTTATCAAGGATAAAGAGAGGCATCACATAATGATAAAGAGGTTACAATTTTAAGAACACATATTTCTTAATGTATATGCACTTAACAACAGAGAGTGAAAATATACAAGGGGAAAAAAGCAGAACTGCAAGAAGAAATAAAAAAATGTACTATCAGTGTTAAGACATCAACATGCCTCTATCGGAAATGGACAGATCCAGCAGGCAGAAACTAAGTGAGGATTATAGTTGAACTCAGCAGCACTATTGATGACCTGGACACTAGTAAAACACACAGGCTGTTCAAGCTCATAAAATAGTTACCAACACAGACCACATGCTGGACCATAAAAGTCACCTTAACAAATTTGCTAGAAATTTGAATAGAAATCACACAATGTCTACTCTCAGACCACAATGGAATTAAATTAGAAATTAATCACCAAAAAGACAGCTGGACAATCCCAAAATACATGAAGATTACATAACACTCTTCTAAATAACACATGGATCAAAGAAGAAATCTCAAGAGCAATTTTAAAGTATTTTGAACTAAGTTAAAAGGAAAATCTTGAAAACAACTTAACAACATGTGATTGCAGTGAAAACAACGCTTAAAGGTTAAATTATAGCTGCATATACATGAGAAAAAACAAAGATTGAATCAATCTAAGCTTCACCTTGGAAATGAGAAAAAGAAGAACAAGTTAAATTCAAAGCAGAAAAAAATACGTAAAAATATTACAGGAGATTTTAATGAAACTGAAAACAAGAACTCATTAGAAAAAAATCAAAGTTCACTTTTGGAAAAGATTGACATAATTGATAAGCTTCTAGCCAGGTTTAGGGAAAATATGAAGAAAGAACAAATTAATAATATCACAAAGGATGGCCACGGCACTCTACCGAGGGCGATAAAATGAGACTTTGTCTCTACCAAAAAAAAAAATTATATGAGGTCATCATTTTGACCTGAGCTCCTTCACTAGGTCCCTATATACCAGACTAAAACCAAAATAGGATTGCTTATAGTGAAATTTCACATCACCAAAATCAAAACTTAGTTGTTATCTGCCCTACAGAAAAATCAAGAGAAAGACATAACAGCCTAGGCTCAGCACCCGTAGCACAGTGGTTACAGTGCCAGCCACATACACCAAGGGTGGCAGGTTCAAACCTGGCCCAGGCCAGCTAAACAACTGCAACAAAAAAATAGCCAGTCATTATGGCAGGCACTTGTAGTCCCAGCTACTTGGGAGGCTGAGGCAAGAGAAGCTCTTAAGCCCAAAGAGCTCAAAAAAAAAAAAAAAAAAGAGAGAGGGCAGCGCCTTTGATTCAAAGGAGTAAGGCACCAGCTCCATATGCCGGAGGTGGTGAGTTCAAACACAGCCCTGGCCAAACACTGCAAAAAAAAAAAAAAGAGAGAGAGAGAGATAACAGCCTAATTTCCATTTCCCAAACAAGCCAGTTTTCAAGTAGCATGATTATGAAGAAGTTGAGATCAGGGCTTCTGAGCAAGAGCTCATAATTTTTCTTTTCATTTTTTGGCTGGGGCTGGGTTTGAATCTGCCACCTCTAGCATATGGGGGCAGCATCCTACTCCTTTGAGCCACAGGCGCTGCCCAAGTAGTGTGATTATGAAGTTTCTTCTGTTTTAATCCTTACAACAAAGAGTAACCTGACATAACCCGATGTTAAGCAATCAGTTATTGTTCTATTCTGTCATTCTGTCTTGGCCTTACAAGAAAAGTGACTTTAAAATGATCAAAGGTGGGGCGGTGCCTGTGGCTCATTGAGTAGGGCACTGGCCCCATATACCGAAGGTGGCAGGTTCAAACCTGGCTTTGGCAAACTGCAAAAACAGAAAAATAGCTGGGTGTTGTGACAGGCGCCTGTAGTTCCAGGTACTCGGGAGGCTGAGGCAAGAGAATCACCTAAGCCCATGAGCTGCAAGTTGCTGTGAGCTGTGTGATGCCACAGCACTCTACCAAGGGTGATAAAGTGAGACTCTATCTCTACCAAAAAAAAAAAAAATGATCAAGATGGGCACGGTGGCTCATGCCTGTAATCCCAGCACTCTGGGAGGCAAAGGCAATCTGACCCTTGAGTTCAGGAGTTGGAGACTAGTCTGCGCAAGAGCAAGACTTTGTCTCTAAAAAAAAAAAAAACAACAAAGGGCAGCACCCAAGGGCGCCAGCCACATACACCTAGGGTGGAGGGTTTGAACTCAGCCCGGGTCTGCTGGGCGTTATGGTGGGTACCTATAGTCCCAGCTACTTGGGAGGCTGAGGCAAGAGAATCACGTAAGCCCAGGAGTCTGAGGTTGCTGTGATGTATGACACCATGGCACTCTACCCAGGGTGACAGCTTGACACTCTGTCTCAAAAAGAAGGGAAAGAAAGAAAAGAGAAAAAGGAAAAAAAAAAACAAACGTGCAAATCCTGAGGGACAAATCAATTGTGCAAGAAATTTGAAAGATGGCCGGGCGCCGTGTCTCAGGCCTGTAATCCTAGCATTCTGAGAGATCTAAGTGGGTGGATTGCCTGAGAGCACAGGTTCAAGACTAGCCTAAGCAAGAGCAAGACCCCATCTCTAAAAATAGCTGGGCATTGCAGTGGATGTCTGTAGTCCCAGCTACTTGGGAGAATTGCTTTAGCCCAAGAGTTTGAGGTTGCTGTAAGCTATAACACCATGGCATTCTACCGAGGGTAAAAAAAAAAAAAAGAAAAAGAAAAATAAATTTGAAAGATGAGATTTACCCTGGAAAGATGTATTTACCCTGGAAAAATTTTCCAAAGTGAAAGATAAAAAGGTCTGGTCGTCCCATAGTTCAGTGGTTAGGGCATCAGCCACATGCTCCAGGGCTTGAACCTGGCCAGGGCCTGCAAACAAATAAAAAGAGCTGGGCATTATGGCGGGCACCTGTAGTCCCAGCTACTAGGGAGGCTAAAGCAAGAGAATCACTTGAGCCCAAGAGTTTGAAGTTGCTGTGAGCTGTGACGCCATGGCACTCGGACGAGGGGCAACATAATAAGACGCTGTCTCAAAAAAAAAAAAAAGAAAGAAAGAAAGACCCCAAGACCCCATCTCTACTAAAAATAGAAAAATTAACTGGACATTGTGTTATAAGCCTGTAATTCCAGCTATTTAGGAGGATGAGACAAGATTTCTCAAGCCCAAGACTTTGAGGTTGCTGTGAGGTATGATGTCATGGCACCAGGGTGACAGAGTGAGACTCTGTCTCAACAAAAAAAAAAAAAAAAAGAAAAGAAAGAAATATTTGTGGAATGAATGAGCTAGAGGGAAGTAAGTTACCAGATGTGGCCTGCCCTACCTAGGAGGAGTCCTGGGTAACATTTCCTGGAAGGAAATCTGGAAGGAGTGGATACTGACATAGTGAAGCAGGTAGTTCAATTCAACAATCTGGCACCTACCCAAGAGCCAGGCCAGCTAAAAGGATACGAGGCTACCTGGAATGAGTAAGACATTCCTTCAAGGAACTCCATAAACATAGGCCTGACTTTTGCAATATTTTGGGCCAAGTAGTGTATTAGACACATTATTGCACTTAAACCTCACAATAATTCTATTAGGTAGGAGTTACCAATCCCCTATCATAGATGAGAAACCGGCTTCAGAGTGATTAAGAAACTTATTGAAGGTCAAACAGCTAATAAATGGTGGAGTCAGGATTTGAACTTTGCTGTCTTAGAGTATACTTAAGTACTGAAGAATCTAAAGAAATGATCAGGACAGCGCCTGTGGCTCAAGGAGTAGGACACTGGCCCCATATACCAGAGGTGGCAGGTTCAAACCCGGCCCTGGCCAAAAAAACTGCAAAAAATAATAATAATAAAATTTTAAAAAAAGTTAAAATCTTAAAAAAAAAAAAAAAAAGAGCATGTCTTTAAAAAAAATAAGAAATGATCAATTTTATGTGGGGTGTATCTGGATTTTTTGGATATTATTTATTTATTTATTTATTGGAGACACGGTCTTACTTTGTCGCCCTTGGTAGAGTGCCTTGGCGTCATAGCTCACAGTAGCCTCCAATTCTTGGGCTAAAGTGATCCTCTTGCCTCAGCCTCCCCAAGTAGCTGGGATATAGGCACCTGCCACAATGCCCAGCTATTTTTAGACACGGGGTGTCGCTCTGGGTCAGGCTGGTCTTGAACTTGTGAACTCAGGCAATCCACCACCTTGGTCTCTCAGAGTGCTAGGATTATAGGCGTGAGCCACCACACTCAGCCTTTCTGACATAATTTAAAGAACAGAAAAGGCAGTCCTAGCAGCTACTGGATGCTGGGCACTGTACTCACCCCACTGTCTGCAGTAGTCCCTACGAGGTTATGGCTCTGCCTCAATTTCGAGGGTGAGGAGCGAGGCTTAGAGACTGTGGTCGGTCAGGTTGTGACTGTGTGACATTCCCTCTCAGCCTCATTTGATGTGGTTCATGAGGCAACACCATGGACAACCAACCACCTTTTCATGTCTATCAAGGATATAACTCTGTATGACACTTCCCAAACCTCCCTGTCCTGTGAGGGAGGAATGACAATCATTAAAATCTGTATCTGATGAAGAAGCAAGAGACGCCACAGAAGGGCAGTGCTGACCACTCCCTCCCTTCAGCCATGCTAGCCACTGCGCCTGTCCCATCTCCCTATACCTCCATGAGTAATACCCCCCTCCTGGAAGCCTGAGGCTGGAGAAGCTGTCCATGTACATGTGGTGCCAGTTATGTCTTTTTCCCTAAATATCTGTGTGAGTATCCAACTCCCATGCCTCACGGCCCATGTGGAATAGACTATCTTTTTTATATTTTTGAGACAGGGTCTCACTTTGTTGCCTCCAGTAGAATATCATGGTGTCATAACTCTTGGACTCAAACAATTCTCTTGCCTCAGCCTCCCAAGTAGCTGGGACTATAGGTGCCTGCCACGACACCCAGAGATGGGGGTCTCATTCTAACTCAGGCTGGTCTCAAACTCGTGAGCTCAGGCGAACCACCAACCTCGGCCTCCCAAAGTGCTGGTATTATAGGCATGAGCCACCACACCTGGCTAGCAAAGACTATTTTTTTTTTTTTTTTTTTTTTGCAGTTTTTGGCCAGAGCCAGGTTTGAATCCACCACCTCGGGTATCTGGGCCTGGCAACCTACTCCTTGAGCCACAGGCCCTGCCCCAGCGAAGACTATCTTAAACATCTTGGTGTCCTCTATATTTTGCAGCACAAACCTCTTGTTATTAGTATCACCTTAAAATTTTTCTCAGCTCAGTGGCTAAAGCGCCAGTCACATACACCAGAGCTGGCTGGTTTGAACCTGGTCTGGGCCTGCTAAACAACAATGACAACTACAGCAAAAAATAGCCAGGCACTGTGGCAGGCGCCTGTAGTCCCAGCTACTTGGAAGGCTGAGGCAAGAGAATCGCTTGAGCCCAGGAATTGGAGGTTGCTGTGAGCTGTGATGCCACTGCACTCTACCCAGGGTGACACCTTGAGGCTCTGTCTAAAAAAAAAAAAGAAAAAATTTTCTCAAGAAAGCAGTATGTGTTCTGTGGTCCCCATCCTCTGGGATTCAAAAGCCTGTACCCAATTCTTTGCTCAAATCTCTGTTCTAGGCTCTTCCTAAAATTGTTGTTACACATGCCATGCCGTTTCATAGAATGGATTATCTCCACCATCCTGAGGAAGCCAATTGCCCTTCAGAAATATGGCTGCAATTGCTTCACTTCCTGTATCATGTGACATGCCCATAGCTGTCACATGAACCACACGTCAGGAAGCCGGAATTAACAGGGCTAACTTGGTGCCTGTAGCCTGGGTAGGTACCTGCATCCTTGTTTTTATTTAGTACCTCTTCTAGCCCTCAGAGACTCTGGATCTCCTGCAGTCTTCTCTTCATCTGGTGACCCTGGGATGATGTTTTCAAGTCCTTCCAGAGAGGTAAATGGTTCCGGGGTCCCAATCGGCCTTGTCACACAGCTCCAGGAATCTTGGCCATCCAGGCTTGGAATTCAACAAATGACAGACTTCTTTGAGCCCAGGCCATCATGGCTTTTTGAGCAAGGCAAACTCGGGAAGGAGGTAGGGAGGGGTTGAGGTCGAAGTGTGTGGGAGGAGGACTGAGGAGAGTTCTGGTTTGGGGCAGGCAGAGCGGTCCAGCAGAAGGGTTGTAGGTAGGGCTGCATCCAGGTTTCTATGGGCATTGCCCCATCCTGAATAAAGATGAGAGACAAGGCCATGGGCACCCACAGGCAGCCAAGTCCTTCCCAGGGAGAGAGGCTTGGGAGAGGTGGAAAGGGACCTGCCTTTCAGGCACTTCTTTTATTCTCAGGAATGCCCCAAGCACCTGGGTAGGGTAGGCATCATGGCTGCCAGCCTAACAGCATTGCTTCTACTTCAAGCGGTGTCCTGGGCATCAGGTGAGTGGGGGGGGGGGTGGAACTGAGGCTTCCTCCTGCCTAGTAGTTATTATTATTATTTTTTTAAGAGACAGAGGCTCACTTTGTTGCCTTCAGTAGAGTACTATGGCATCACAGCTCACAGCAACCTCCAGCTCTTTTTTTTTTTGAGACAGAGCCTTAAGCTGTTACCCTGGGTAGAGTGCTATAGCATCACAGCTTACAGCAATGTCCAACTCCCAGGCTGAAGTGATTCTTCTGCTTCTGCCTCCCAAGTAGCTGGGACTAGAGGTGCCTGCCGCAACGCCTGAGCTGTTTTTTTTTTTTTTTTTGGTTGTAGCCATCATTGTTGGTTAGTGGCCCAGGGCTGTATTTGACCCCACCAGTTCAGGTTTATGTTGCTGGAGCCTTAGCTACTAGAGCCACAGGCGCGGAGCCAACCTCCAGCTCCCCCCAGGTAGCTGGGACTACAGGCGCCTGCCACAACGCCCGGCTATTTTCTTGTTGCAGTTTGGCCATGGCTGGGTTTGAACCTGCCACCCCTGTATATGGGGCCAGCGCCCTACTTACTGAGCTACAGGTGCCACCCCTGCCTAGTAGTTCTTTGTAGCCTTCTGGTGCACTGCTGCTCAGCAAGCCCTCCCACCTGGTTGAGGCCAACCTTTGGTGTTCAGTGTCTCCCAGCTGGTACATTTGTACTCTGAGTCCTGTCTCTGCTTGTGCCCCTTCCTCCCAGGTGCCCACCCCTGCATCCCTAAAAGCTTCGGTTACAGCTCAGTGGTCTGTGTTTGCAATGCCACATACTGTGACTCTCTTGACCCTCTGACCCTTCCTGCCCCTGGCACCTTCAGCCGCTATGAAAGTACACGCAGTGGGCGTCGGATGGAGCTGAGTACAGGGACCATTGAGGCCAATCGTACGGGCACAGGTGACCACTTTGTCCCTTACCCTTAAGCCAGGCTGGGTGCTCCTGGAGCTAAGTCATGCCAGTGTTTCTCCCTTGTGCACTAACACTTTATTCTCTGTGGGTGTCCTCAGGGCTCTTACTGACCCTGCAGCCGGAACAGAGGTTCCAGAAAATGAAGGGGTTTGGAGGAGCTATGACAGATGCTGCTGCTCTCAACATCCTTGCCTTATCATCTCCTGCTCAAGATTTGCTACTTAAATCGTACTTCTCTGAAGAAGGTGAGGAAGGGGACAAAATGATATAGGGCAATGGACAATTTTCATGGACCTCGACTTCTAATGATCTTGTTCCTCTCTTAATGCCCAATGAAATAAGACTGCCTTGCTGTACTTGGGGGCTCTTGGCTTAGAATGGCTGTGCTTTGCCCAGGTGCTGACTTCCACAGGCCCCACCTGTGGAGGGAGTTCAAGTTCCCTTTGGCCCTTACTCAGGCACTGTTGAGAACCAGCAGGTGACAGGCCCAGTCCCATGCTCTCTTGACTTAGACCCCATTATCTTGGTCACCCTTAATGGTAGGAATCGAATACAACATCATACGGGTACCCATGGCCAGCTGTGACTTCTCCATCCGCATCTACACCTATGCTGACACCCCTGATGACTTCCAGTTGCACAACTTCAGCCTCCCTGAGGAAGATACAAAACTCAAGGTGGGCATTTGGGCTGCTTCCGGCCTAAATGATATTGGTGTCTAGGGATTGAGAAAATTCAGACTGGGGCAGAAAGATGTAAAACCTGCCCCCTGCTCTCCCTTTTGTCGTGAGGGTGGGGGCTGACAGTTGTACCTGATGTGCTGGTTGGGCTAGTCTGTCTGTGTTCCAACTTTGGGTGTCTCTCCACTGCCTTTGTCTCTAGATACCCTTGATCCATCGAGCCCTGAAGTTATCTCAACGTCATGTTTCACTCTGCGCAAGCCCCTGGACATCACCTACTTGGCTTAAGACTAATGGGGCAGTGAATGGGAAGGGGTCACTCAAGGGCCGACCAGGGGATATCTATCACCAGACCTGGGCCAAATACTTTGTCAAGTAAGAGATTACCCAAGGCCCTGGGCTCTGGACCAGACTCCCCTTTGGATACCCTGGTCTACATCCCACCCTTTTACCTGGCCCCACCCCCACCTCCAGGTCTGTCCCTCCTCATTTTACCGTCTGGCCTCTCTTAGACTTGGGCCTGTCAGTTCCCCTCCTCCCCCTACCCCTAGTCAGGCCTCCTGTTCCCTAGGGTCATGGTCTTTTCACTCATGGCTGTTCTCCTGCCAGATTTCTGGATGCTTATGCTGAGCAAAAGTTACAGTTCTGGGCAGTGACAGCTGAAAATGAGCCTTCTGCAGGGCTGATGACCGGGTACCCCTTCCAGTGCCTGGGCTTCACCCCTGAACATCAGCGAGACTTCATTGCCCGTGACCTGGGCCCTACCCTTGCCAACAGTACTCACCGAAATGTCCGTCTGCTCATGCTGGATGACAACCGCTTGCTGCTGCCCCACTGGGCACAGGTGGTAAGGTCCAATAACCTCCAAATCCAGTGTCCAAATAACTGGCTCCTGAATTTAATAGCGTCTTTGCCAGTCCAACTATTGATTCCTATAGCACCACCCCTTTTGTCCCCCTGCGCCCACCCTGTGGATTCTCATGGTAGTTACTTTAAGCCCCTCTGCATTCTTATCACCATTCACGCCTTAACATTCTAGTTCCTCTTCCAGAACCCTCTGCACAGGCTTCAGGGGTCAGTGACTCCCCTTCCCCAGTGGTCCTTCCCTTTGCAGGTACTGAAAGACCCAGAGGCAGCTAAGTATGTTCATGGCATTGCTGTACACTGGTACCTGGACTTTCTGGCTCCAGCAAAAGCCACTCTGGGGGAGACACACCGCCTGTTCCCCAACACCATGCTCTTTGCCTCAGAGGCCAGTGTGGGCTCCAAGTTCTGGGAGCAGAGTGTGCGTCTAGGCTCCTGGGATCGAGGGATGCAGTACAGCCACAGCATCATCACGGTAAGCTACCATCTCCCTCCAGCAAAGCAGACCACCTCAGACCCTTCCTAGTCTCACAGAAGGCTGGCAGGCCTTGCTTTCCAACTTTCCCTCGCTAGCCTGCCTTTTGAGGCAATTTTGGGAAACCATAGTTCTGTATTTTGCTTTTCCTTCACTGACCTGTCCGCCCATCATCTTTTCTCCAAATGCTTGGGTCCTGGGATGTTGAATCTGTTTCAGATTTCTCACCTTCCCGAGATGGGTGTGCATAGGATGCCCCACTCATAGGACTGAGCCGCCCACAGCACCTCCCATTCCCCATGGAACACTTAACTACACACTCTGGGGACCTTCAGTGTTGAGCCTCTGTCTCTTTGCCCTTGTCCCTACCCTAGAACCTCCTGTACCATGTAGTTGGCTGGACCGACTGGAACCTTGCCTTGAACCCTGAAGGGGGACCCAACTGGGTGCGCAACTTTGTCGATAGCCCCATTATTGTGGACATCACCAAGGACACATTTTACAAACAGCCCATGTTCTACCACCTTGGCCACTTCAGGTGAGTGGGGGGTGGGCACCCCATTCCATACCAGGCCTGTCATCTCCTACATTGGACTTACATCACCCTACAACAGGACAGAGCAGGAAGACATATAGGGTGGGAACCTTGAGAAAGGCACACCCATCCTCTCTTGCACCATGTAGGCAGGATGTGACTAGGTGGCATCTTTCACATAGGTAACTCCTGAATGGCTGGTGCTGGGGCTGCAATGTGGGAAGGCAGGGTCAGTGCCTGGCAGCATAGCTCAAGTCTCAGGGAGTCAGGGCAGAGCTCTGGCCGGAGTTATGGGGTAGGCAGGTGAATTACTTCTTAAATTAGGGTTTGATGGGGGATGTCCTGAGCACCAGGAGGGCTGGGCTAGGGTCCCTGAAAATGTCTGTTTCCATATTCAGCAAGTTCATTCCTGAAGGCTCCCAGAGAGTGGGGCTGGTTGCTAGCGAGAAGAGCCACCTGGACACAGTGGCCCTGATCCACCCTGACGGATCTGCAGCAGTTGCAGTGGTGCTGAACCGGTGAGGGGAACAGTGGGGCTGGGCCTGGGCTGGACAGGATGGGGTTTGGCAGAGCCACCTCTCAACTTTGCCTCTCCCCTCTCTAGCTCCTCTAAAGATGTACCTCTTACCATCAAGGATCCTGCCTTGGGCTTCCTGAAGACCATCTCACCTGGTTACTCCATCCAAACCTACCTGTGGCGTCGCCAGTAATGGAGCAGATGAAAAGGAAGCACCAGGGCTCAGTATGGACATTAAAGTGACAGAATCAACTAAGATGCTATCTGTAGCTAAAGAGGACATAGCAGGGCCAGGGTGAGCTTACAGTGATGTAAGCCTAGGGCCAGTGGTTTGGGTGACTCATTCTCCCCTGTAGTTGGTGCCAGGGGCTGGAAACCCTTGGGGAAAGATCAGGAAGCCCCAGGCCCCCACCCCCATGCTTGTGTGAGCGTATGCTGTGCTGGTGGCCGTGGAATCTGGGCCCAGGCCCAGGGTGAGCTCACTGTCTGTGCAAACACAAGAGGAGGAGGAGGGGGCCAAAGAAGAGAATAGGAGTTGGGGACTGTTTGACTTTCCTGGCGATGGAGAACTGGGCTCATGTAGAAGCAATGTCGGCATCACAGCAAAAGCAAAGAGCCCTGGGGAGGCTCAGGCACCCAGCTGGCTCCCATGGCACCAGCTAGGAACAATGGCAGACCTTAAAAGAGAGAACGTTTGATTCCAGCATGTGTGAGCAGCTTTATTCTCAGGGGTGGCACCCCATTTCTGGCTGTAACAATAACAGGGAGGCACAAGGGCCTATGGAATGCATGAGAGTAGAAAAAATTCAGTCCAAGGAGCATGAGGATGAATCATTCCTCTTCATCTTCCTCAGCCATGCCCAGGGCCTGAGTACCTGGTGCCCGGGCTGGTGTTGCCCGCTGGATAGAGACAATGCCACTGAGTAGAGCATAGCCCACCATGGCGGCCAGCCCTGCCAGCACCGAGAGGACCTGGTTCCGCCGTCGATATGGTTCCTCCTCAGTCTCTGGGCCTGCTGGTGTCTGGCGTGGGAGTGGCACTTCAGCTGTGGGTCAAGGAAGGGAGGTTGGCAGGAGGCTAGTTCCTGGACCCCTGCCCACTCCCCCCCCCCAGAGCTGTCCCCACCTGTCTGCGCCTTACCTCCATCCCAGGGGAAGTAGAGGCTGAGGATGTGGGTGCAGTAGGCACAGAGGTTATGTAGCCCCCGCAGGTGGGCCTGCAGCTTCCCACTGGGCAGTTTTGCCTGCAGCAGCAGGGCCAAGTAGCTAAAGACAAAGGCATCCAGGGAGGCAGGGCTAGAGCAGAGAGAAAAGGGCAAGATGGAGAGGACATCTAGGGCAGAGGGAGAAAGCTGGAGCTGGAGGAAGAGCCAGCCTTGGGAGGTGGGCTCTGGGCAACAGGGTGTTGCCAGGGAAGGATGGGACACACAGTTCTGGACCTGGTACTGAGAGAGTTTTCCAGGTGGCGCCAGCTTAGCCCTGAATAGGGCTCTATACCAGGGCTGCATAAAGGATACATTGAGTGCCCTACAGCCCTGCAGGCCCCTCCTGTGCCTGGCTACCCTCCCACCCTACCCTCCCGTACCTCCAAGCCCCACACACAGTCCCACTGTCACCAGAGCCAGTGTCTGTCCCAAGGACCTCATATCCAGAGCCTAACCCCGCACCCCAGTCCCAGCCCCAGCAGCTACTTCTGAACCTGTATCTTCTTCCAAGCTGCTCACTCCCCCGGAGTCAGACTCACGCATCTCCAAAGAAGAACTTCTGAGAGCCCAGGCGCTGAGAAAGAAGGGTCAGGCACTCCCGAGCTTCTTGGTACAGCTATGGGGAGGACACGGCAGGCTTATGGCTGCAGGAGCAGTGCCACCTGCCCACTGAAGCACTCCCATTCCTGGCCATCATCCTTGGGGCTCATCTCACACAGCAGCCTCGTCCCACAGCTACCTCCTTCTCCAGCTCATCCTCATCCTCGGGCCTGTGTTCCCCACACAGCAGCTGTAGCCGCTCCATGTACTGGCGCTGCATGCGGCCGGGCAGGAAGAAGTTGAGGGGAAAGGGCATAGCCTCTGCATACCACTTCCGAGTCACTTCCACATAGTTCTTGGGATCTATCCAAAAAGTATGTATCTGGATTGGGTAGGTAGGAAGAAAAAGGCAGGTCTGAGCAGCGCATCTGCCTGTCAAGGTGGGCTCTTGACCCCCACACTGCTCCAAGTCTATGTGTGGGGTGTGCAGCTGGCCAGGAGTGCTGGGCCGGGCACACTCACCAGCACTGGCAGCAGCTTCTCCTCCAGTAGAGACATGAAGGCCAAGGTGTCTGCCCCTTGTCGGGCGGACAGGTCATAATCAGCATTGTACTTCTGTGGAGGAAATATCCATGAAGTGGACACGGGGAACTGCAGAGCACTTTGCCACAGAGTGAGGAACCCTGTCTGGTCCCCCTCACTGGCCCCCGAGTGTAGTAGAGGCAGAACAAGGAGTTTTTCCTGCTGAGGCCCCCTTGCTAGGCCCAGCAATAGCCTGTTGCTGTTGGCAGAAAGCCTGGGCCTTGCAGCCCATTGGCTGTCAAGGTCTGCACCCATTGGGGGGGAGAAAGGAAGGCCCGGCCACAAACTAGGAGTAGCTCCCAGAGTTTCCACGGAAAGCTGGCAGCATGCCTGCTGACAGCAACTTTCTAACAGTAACTTTCCCAGTCCAGACACCACAAAGCTAACAGAGTGAAGCACAGATGTAGGTTGGGCCTCAGTCCATGCCTCAGGAACTAGGGGACGCCATCCTCACATTCCCTGGGCCCAGTGAGCCCGAGCCCAGGGCCCCCCAGCTTGTACCCTCAATGCCCAGCTCTTAGCTGTTTCTTCTATTTCATTCCATGGTCCAGGTGCTGCCACCACACACATTCCACATGTGCCCCCAGATCTCAGTCTGCTCCACCTTCCCAGTCTCCAAGCTCTGCTCTTCAGCATCCCCTTCCACATCCGGAATAAACTTTGTCCCCAAATAACCTCTTGAACATGGTTCTTAAATCTCTCTGAGCCTCAGTTCTCCTCTGTGGAATGGGGGTAAGCACCTCTTTCTCTCAATGTGGCTATTAAGAAATAATTTAAGACAATACTCTGGGCTCGGCGCCTGTGGCTCAACAGGCTAAGGCGCTAGCCACGTACACCTGAGCTGGCGGGTTCGAATCCAGCCCCCGGACCCGCCAAGCAACAATGACGGCTGCAACCAAAAAATGGCCGGGCGCTGTGGCAGGCGCCTGTATTCCCAGCTACTTGGGAGGCAGAGACGGGAGACTCGCTTGAGCCCAGGAGTTGGAGGTTGCTGTGAGCTGTGATGCCACAGCGTTCTGTCCAGGGTGATAGCTTGAGGCTCTGTCTCAAAAAAAAAAAAAAAAAAAGACAATACTCTGGAAACTGGAAAAGCTCTTTTCATAAATAGGGAATCAGAGTAATGGCCCAGGTCCTTCCAGGAGCTTTGGCTTTTATCTGGATCCCCTCTTTTCAGGCCTCTTAAGCCTCCATTAATTTTCCAGCTCCCCAACCTTTGAGAAAGTAGTAATGAGGAAAAGGATCCCATTTCTTTTTTTTTTTTTTTTTTTTTTGTAGAGACAGAGTCTCACTTTATCGCCCTGGGTAGAGCGCCGTGGCGTCACACTGCTCACAGCAACCTCCAGCTCTTGGGCTTAAGCGATTCTCTTGCCTCAGTCTCCCTAGTAGCTGGGACTACAGGCGCCCGCCACAGCGCCCAGCTATTTTTTTGTTCTTGCAGTTCGGCCAAGGCCAGGCTTGAACCCGCCACCTTCGGTATATGGGGCCGGCGCCCTGCTCGCTGAGCCACAGGAGCCGCCCAAAGGATCCCATTTCTGACAATGTGTTCTCTCTTGGGACCAGACTGTAAATACTAAAAGAACTGTAAGAAAGTTTGCTGGCTTAGCCCCAAGTTTTATAAATAAGGAGTGCATATCTCAGAGAGGTTAAGTAGCTTGCCCAAGACCACACAATCAATGACAAGAGTGAAAAGCACAGGTCAGGCCTCTATTCCTATTGTAATACCCTTCCCCAACCTAGCTCTAAGCCTTTGCCTATCCTGAATCTCACATTCAGCCTTAGTCCCTGAAAACAAAGAAAGGGGCCCTTAGAAGTTCCTCTCCAGTCCTGCCATTGAAGTCTTCAGAGCCAACTACTGTCTTCCACTCTCTTTTCTCTTCCAGGTCATCAGCTTACGCCCCTCTCCCTGCCCAGCAGGCAGAAAGCCTCTGGATGTCCCAGCAGTACCCTGAGCTTGATCTCTGGCTTAGTATTTTACTGCAATACAGTGACATCATCTGTCTTTCCTCCATCAGACTATGCACTCCTTGATGTTCTGGGTCACCTGTGTCTAGCGTGGCATATGTCTGGTGCTCAATAAATATGTGTTCCACCACAACTGCATTAATATACACAGCTATGATTTAATAAAAAATATATATATATGTGTTCCACTGAATTAACTGAACTTCCACTGGCAGCCCAATTTCCAAGCCACTTACCTCTTTTCGAAGGTGGGTGATGATCTTGTGTGGTACTGAGATGACCTCTCCAAGACTGGTCTGAAGGGCAGGTAGAGTTCCTGACATTGAGAGAGAAGTATGCCCACCAAGCACTTTGCTGCCTATCTGTACATACACATTCCTATCTCTATCTTGCTCCTCCCTTTGTATACACCCTTCCTTACCCACCAAGGACATTGAGTACCTGAAGGGCTCCGCCAGGGATTGGTGATCTTATGCACTTTGAGTGGAGCACCAGTAAATCTGGCATAGGTCTGCAGGGAAGGAAGGTGGAAGGCAGAAGGCAGAGAGACAGGGCCGCGGCCCGGAAACAAGAGAAATAGTATTTATTAACTACCTTTTATGTCAAGTCCTTTACTTAGAACCTTAGTACAAAAATAGAGGTAGACATTACCATTCCTATTGTATAAACAGACAATACAGGGCTGAGAGATGATTACAAGTCAGCCAGAAAATCCTTTCCTCTACCTCCTCTCCTGCCATCTACTTGGCGAACACCTATCCTTAGCAGCTTTTCCCAACCAGTGCCCTTCTTGAAAGCACTGACCTGCCCTTCTTTGGCAGTCTCTGTGGCCTGTTCCTATTTATATCTTAAATCTCAACATTTTTATTTATTTATTTATTGAGAGACAGAGACTCAAGCTGTCACCCTGGATAGAGTACTATAGCATCACAGCAACCTCCAATTCCTGGGCTCAAGCGAGTCTCTTGCCTCTGCTCCCAAGTAGCTGGGACTACAGGTACCTGCCACAACGCCTGGCCATTTTTTGGTTGCAGCCGTCATTGTTGTTTGGCAGGCCCAGGCTGGATTTGAACCCACCAGCTCAGGTGTACGTGGCTAGTGCCTTAGCCCATTGAGCCACAGGCGCTGAGCCAATAAACCTCAACATTTTATTACACTCATTTGCTTACATGTCTGCTTCTGTTTGTTTGTTTTTGTTTTTGAGATAGTCTCACTTTGTCACCCCAGGTAGAGCACTGCAGCATTTCATAGCTCACAGCAATCTCAAACTCTTGGATTAAAGCAATCCGCTTGACTCAGCCTCCTGAGTAGCTGGAACTACAGGCGCCTGCTACAACGCCCACCTATTTTTAGAGGTGGGGTCTCACTCTTGCTCAGGCAATCCATTGGCCTTGGCCTCCCAGAATGGTAGGATTACAGGCATTAGCCAACGCGTCCAACATGTCTGCCTTTCTGTAAACAACTAGAGAGGAGGGTCCAAATCTTTTTTCATAATTGTAAGGCGATAGTTGGTATTTGGAAGACTCGTAATGCATGCTAGTTAAATGAAGGAGTGAGAGAGTGAGTGAATGAATGAAGTGAACTAGTCTGATTCCAAAACTTTTTCTCTTTTTTTTGAGACAGAGCCTCAAACTGTCACCCTGGATAGAGTGCTGTGGCATCACAGCTCACAGCAACCTCCAATTCCTGGGCTCAAGCGAGTCTCTTGCCTCCGCCTCCCAAGTAGCTGGGACTACAGACGCCCGCCAAAACGCCCGGCCATTTTTTGGTTGCAGCCGTCATTGTTGTTTGGCAGGTCCGGGCTGGATTCGAACCCGCCAGCTTGTGTACGCGGCTGGCGCCTTAGCCTGTTGAGCCACAGGCACCGAGCCTCCAAAACTCTTTCTACAGAGCCTGGCTGTGGGCCGTTTGGTTCAAGAGTAGGTTTAGTAAATGTTTAGTGCGAAGGGGAATAGGGGGCCAAGAAGGCAGAAATGCCAAGCCAGACGAGATCCCAGATACTCTACCCTAGTACGCGTAAACCTCTGAATGGAGAAACAACTCCCACAGAGAAAGTATAGCCCAAGGTCACACAACAACTGGTAAATTGATAAAGGACTAGAACTCATTTTCTGAACCCTCGGCCAGGCCTCTTTACATTCTGCCCAAAACCTAAGAAACTATAGTATACGACACCTAACCCATATCTGCCACGCATATTCTTTTGAGTGCCTCAGTTTCCCTCATTGCACCTGTGCTGAGGAGTCCTGGCAAAGTTCGAAAGCTAGGCTAGTTCAGTCCCCTCCCCAGTCCTCCAGGGCTCCGGCTCCATCCCTCACCAGTACAGCCAGGCTGTCCAGATCCACAGACGGCAGCCCCCAGCCCCCTGACCAGCAGAACAGCTCCATGGGCGCCGCCATCTTGCCCGCCCTCTGCCCCGGAAGCGCCTCCCAGCACACTTCTGCACTCCCCTTGGCGGACCCGCCCTCGGCCCCCGCCCCTCCGATAACTCTGGGCGGGGGCCCTGGGGAGGCCAGGGAGGAGGCGCGGCTTCTGGTGGCCGGAGAAGCAGTCGGACGGCCGTGGGCGGGGCAGCGAGCTCCGGGAGAAGGCGGCCGCCGGCACTTCCACAGGCGACCCCCGCAGCGGTAGAGGGCTGCGGGCCAGGCGCGCCTGGGAGAGTTGCGGCGCCGTGTCTGAGTGAAGCCCCGAACCCCCAAAGCCCTGGCGGGTCCTGGAATCCCAGGCTGGCTCCGGGGGCGCTCGCCAAACTGCACGTGGCCTGGAGTGCTCTGGGGCCTCTTGGGGCTCGGCCCCGGTCGGGGACTGCGGGGGTGTCCCCCGAGCCACATGTTTTCCACTGCGCGTTATGTTTGGAGCGGGCCCCGCGCCGCCAGTTGCCATGGAAACAAAACAGGGGCGGCGGCGGCCGGAGCGAGGCCGCGCTGGGGGAGGGGAGGTGGGCGCGCGCCTCGGCCTCGGTGACGCGCGCTCAGCCGCCCCCGCCTCATCCGGGTCACAGCCTGTCCGCTTGTGCCTGTGGTGTTCCTCAGTCTGACTTTCGGTTCCTGGCTGTTCCCTGATCTACTTTAGCCTTTGCCGTCCTTTCTTTCCTCTTTGCTGATTTCTTTACTACGGTCTCATCCACTGCTGCTTTATTAGGCGCTTCCCGACTCCCAAGTTTTCTTGAGAATGAGGGAAAATGGAGGAACACACACGTGCTGGGCGACCCTCACCCTAATAAAAGAGAACTCGCTCCGCCAGAGCAGCAACTTCAGCCATTCGGGCATCCCTGGGCACTACAGCAAACTAATTTGGCCACTCCCTTGGCATCCTTTCCTGCCAGCTGTAATGCCGCGTCTGGCACTGACCCCTGCCAAGGTTCCTGTCTCCCCCAACCACGTCTTCCAGAAAACAGTAGCATTTGGTGGTGCTGCGCGTTGAGAATCCCAACAAGGGGATGACAGGGGAGGAGGAGGCACCTAGGAACGGGACCATTGGGGAGCAGTAGGTAGGGCGCCTCCAGGACTCACTTTCCGTTGCCCCTGGTTCCCAGAGTTGGTGATGCCTCCAGGGTGATTGGCAGCTCTTTGTTTCAGCCCCCCCCTCGCCCGCCTGCCGGCCCCCCCATCCCCCGCCCCTGCTCTCCCCGCCTAGCCTTTTCCCCTCCCAGCCGCTCGCCCGCCTGGGGTAGAGAGCCGGCTGAGCGGCATGGAGACACAGGAACTTCGGGGGGCCCTGGCTCTTCTCCTTCTTTGCTCTTTTGCATCTGCCAATCAGGACCTGCAGGGTAAGTCTGTCTCTGTTTTCATAGACCCCTCTCTGCCTCTTTCCCATTTTCCCTCAGTCCAAGTAGCAGGGAACATGTGGGTAAGGGGAGAGGGGAAGAGTCCTGAAATTGAACTGGAGGATAGAGTCACACTGCCTGGAGTTGGTGGGATTATGGCCTGGTGGAGAGGAGTGGGCACCAGGGAGTGGTGGGTGGGTGAGAACTGGGCAGGATCAGACATGAACCAGGGCAGAGGTCTCAGGAACTGGATGCAGGGCTTCTTGGCTGGGTTGATGTTTGGGCATCTGTAGGCACCCTGGTGTAGGAGAGCAGCCTGAAGGAGGGTGTAGTGTGGGGTCCCTGGGCTTCACCCTCTGCTGCAGGCTTGCTGCCTAAGGACAGGGTAAGGGTGGGGAACAAGAGGTCTGGGCTCTCCCGGAGGTCTGGTGGTGGGATGGGCTCATGGTTGTGGGAGAGGTAGCTGGAGCAGATGACACAGGCACAGATTCTTTACTGGCTGGAGGAGAAACCACAGATTGGCCAGGACACAGGAGGCAGAGGAGCTGGGTCCTATGTTCTCCATGGGAGAGAGCCCAGACAGTGGGAGGGTCAGAGGCGTCAGTGGGCAGCAGTTCTTATTCAGAGCGAGTATGCTGAGACCCCAAAACGAGAGGAGGAGGGGCACTGGGCTGTGGAATGAAACAAATCCCGCAGCGGAAAGAGAAGCAGCCTCCAGTATCTGCGCTGCGGGCACCAGGTGCCACTCCTGCCTAAGAACAGCACAGCAGCCCCCTTGCGCCACCTGGCGGGAGGATCTCGAGCCTGCGGGGCGCTGGGTCTCTTTATTTCCAAGTGAGCCCCAGGCCGGCAGGTTCCCAGAGATGGCAGCTGACAAACCTGAGGGGCAGGAAGGCACAACGTCTCTGTCCTCTGATAGCAACAAGGGTTGAGTTTTGAGAAGGCGACTAATCCTTCTGGTGGGATGAGGGATGTCCCGCCCCTGAGGGCTCAGGGGAGAGGGCAGGCCTCAGCATCTGATCTCTTTCTCTCATCCTGGTAACTCCTGCCTGGCCAGTAATTGACCTGTTGACAGTGGGAGAGTCCCGGCAGATGGTAGCTGTGGCAGAGAAGATCCGGACAGCACTGCTCACTGCTGGGGACATCTACCTCTTGTCCACCTTTCGCCTGCCCCCCAAGCAGAGTGGTGTCCTCTTTGGCCTCTATTCTCGCCAAGACAACACACGATGGCTGGAGGCCTCTGTTGTGGGCAAGATCAACAAAGGTGACTGGTGGGCAACAGTGATCCCTTTGAGCACACTCCCAGACCCGCAATCCCCAGTGCCTCCCAAGTCCTTTTGACCTCCACTGGGGACCATGGCCTTATCAGACTGTGCCCAGGCATCAGGCGGCATGTGGTATAGGTTGCTTAGGAGGTGCTTCAAGCACCCAAACAGTAGGGTGAGGCCTGATATTTATAGGGACAGAAGGTTGTATTTGGGGATGCCTGAGGGACACTGAGACATGTCTCTATGCCCTAGCAGTGATACAGAGAGGTCTTTCAGATCCCTGGGGCAGTTCAGTGTGGGCCAAACCAGCTTACACTGAGAGGATAGAGCAATCTGGAGACTAGGCTGGGCGCTGTGGCTCATGCCTATAATCCCAGCACTCTTGAGAGATCTAAGCGGGTGGATTGCCTAAGGTCATGAGTTCAAGACCAGCCCAAGCAAGAGCAAGACCCTGTCTCTAAAAATAGCCTGAGTTGTGGAGGGTGCCAGTACTGTCCCAGCTACCAAGGATGCTGAGGCAAAGAGCATCACTTGTGTGCAAGAGTTTGAGGTTGCTGTGAGCTATGATACCACAACACTCTGCCAAGGGCAACAAAGTGAGACTGTCTCAAAAAATTATTTTCTGGAAACTAAAGATGTCTGAACCAATTAAAAAAAAATCCCTGTGTACCTATTACAGGCAGTTCCTGGGTGACAAACGAGTTCAGTTTTGTATGTTTATTCATTTTTTTTTTTTTTGAGACAGAGCCTCAAGCTGTCACCCTGGATAGAGTGCCGTGGCATCACAGCTCACAGCAACCTCCAATTCCTGGGCTCAAGCGAGTCTCCTGCCTCTGCCTCCCAAATAGCTGGGACACAGGCGCCCACCACAGCACCCGGCCATTTTTTGGTTGTAGCCGTCATTGTTGTTTGGCAGGCCTGGGCTGGATTCGAACCCGCCAGCTCAGGTGTACGTGGCTGGAGCCTTAGCCAGTTGAGCCACAGGCGCTGAGCCTGTATGTTTGTTCTTAAGTTGAATTTGTAGTAAATTGGAACAGATACGTTTACCTATTACCTGCAGCCCCAACCCCTGCTTCTGAGGCATGGACTTCATGGAAGTGTATGAGTACCCACTGCTCGTCAGACATCAGTTGGATGTCTGTAACTCAGGGACTGTATGAAGTCCTGAGAGATACATAGCTGAATTAGGGATAGTCCTAGAGCTGTGGTATCCAGCAGAGTTGAACCAAGGCTCACCTGGGAGATGGGATGGGGGACAGTACCCATAATGACCTCTCCTTCTGGGCAGTACTGGTGCGGTACCAACGGGAGGATGGCAAAGTCCATGCTGTGAACCTACAGCAAGTGGGCCTGGCAGATGGGCGTACCCACACGGTTCTCCTGAGACTCCGAGGCCCCTCCAGACCCAGCCCTGCCCTGCATCTCTATGTGGACTGCAAACTGGGAGACCAGCATACTGGCCTTCCAGCACTGGCCCCTATTCCTCCAGCAGAGGTCAATGGGCTGGAGATTAGGACTGGACAGAAGGCTTACTTAAGGATGCAGGTGAGCAGGGTGACCCTCTTGAGTTTCTGTGGAAACAGTCTGCACCAGTTGTACCCACTCACTCTGTTGCTATCCCCCCAGGGCTTTGTGGAATCTATGAAAATTATTCTGGGCGGGTCCATGACCCGGGTAGGAGCCCTGAGTGAGTGTCCATTCCAAGGAGATGAGTCTATTCACAGTGCAGGTAATGCAGAGACTTCTATCTGCTGACACTGGGCCACAGGACCTGTGGTCTTTGGTGACTCCTGTCCTTCTGACCTTCTTCCCCCTTATCACCTATTCTTTTGGCTTGCCTATTCCTGGGGTGCTTGACCCTGTTACCCCAAATATTTTACTTCTAACTCTATGTTCTCCAATACAACTATCCCAGGAGGTGTGGGTCAGAAAATCCCCCCCCCCCTATTTAAGTCATCCCACCTAGCAGGGTGTCTGGAAAACTAAAATAGTCCAAGAGACAAATAATAACTCTGAGAAGTCTGGAGGGTAATGGGAGGGAGAAGTTGATTGCTTGGTCCTGGTTGACTGAGATACTGGTCTGGGGTCTTTTTTAGCTCCCACCGGCAGCTGTCACTGACCAGCAGTTTTTCTTAGCATTGCCTTTGCCCACCTGGCTATTCTCTATGGCAGGCATATTCACAGGCTTACCTAAAAAAGATGCTCATTTCTCCCAGATATTTCTGAGAAAGAGCTATTGAAGTGAAAACTTGGGAGAGTAGACATACAGTGGGACCCTGCCCCTGCTTTGGGCCGCCTCTCATTTGATCTCTTTTCTTCTGCTACTACGATGGCTGGGGGCCTGGAGGACTTGGATCTTGGCCTCCTATGAGACAACTCCCTTAGAGGGTTCCTCGTCCCCTGCAAAGAGCCAGTGCTGCTTGCCTGTTGGCTCTGCCTTCCCACCAGCCAACACCCCATCAGGATTCTGAGGCTCCAGCCCTGTCCTCCTCCTCACATGCCAGACCCTGCTTCCTCTCTCCACCTCATGCCTCTGTGTTTTCTTCTTCTCTCTAGTGACCAGTGCCCTGCACTCTATCCTAGGTGAGTCAGCTACCATAAAGCAGAGAGGGTGAGGGTGGGGAGGCCCCAGGCTTTGGTAGCTGCCTGAAACTAAGTTCTTTTCAGGCAGAAATGGGGTGGGTCTAAAGGCAGGGTGGTGGGTGGTGGGACAGGAGCTGGCTTACTACCCAAGGAGGGGCCAGGGCTGGAACCCCAGTTCTGAGCCTCTCCACACCCTGGGCCCTGACAGGGGAGCAAACCAAGGCATTGGTCACTCAACTCACCCTCTTCAACCAGATCCTGGTGGAACTGCGGGATGATATTCGAGACCAGGTTTGGGAGTGCCAGTGAAGGGTGGCACTGATTCTGGGGTGGGGTGGCAGATACCAAGAGCTGACTCCACCCCATCCTTGTACAGGTGAAGGAAATGTCCCTGATCCGAAACACCATCATGGAGTGTCAGGTGTGCGGTGAGTGGGAGAGCCTGGGGGGGGCTCTAGATGTCAGTGCCTTGCTCCCAACCCCACCGCTCCCTTTCTGGTGCTTTGAACGATGACCTTTCTGGTGGCTCTGACTGTGCCCACCCCCCAGGCTTCCACGAGCAGCGTTCCCACTGTAGCCCCAATCCCTGTTTCCGAGGCGTGGACTGCATGGAAGTGTATGAATACCCAGGCTACCGCTGTGGGCCCTGCCCCCCAGGCCTACAGGGCAATGGCACCCACTGCAGTGACATCAATGAGGTGGGAGAGGGCAAAAAGATGCAGAAAGTGGGGGCGAGGGTTTCAGGAGGGGCCCAAGAGGGTGGAATGAGTATCGGTCAGGAGCAGAACCTGGAGTGCAGGAGTGGTCAGTGGCCAGAGAGGACATGACAGAAAGGAGAGTAGGCCTGGGCCAAAGACAAGCCACACAGGGAGGGAGCGGGAGCAGTGGCAGGGCGAGTTTGAAACAGTTTTCCAGGGGACCAGAGAGATAGAAGGGGAACACAGGGAGGGTAGGGTGCAGTGGGTGGGGAGAATAGTTGTGGGACCACAGGCAGGGGCTTGATCTGTGCTTTCTTGTCTTGTCCCTAGTGTGCTCATGCAGACCCCTGTTTCCCAGGCTCCAGCTGCATCAACACCATGCCCGGCTTCCACTGTGAGGCCTGTCCGCAAGGGTACAAGGGCACACAGGTGTCTGGTGTGGGCATCGACTATGCCCGGGCCAGCAAACAGGTCAGGTTGGGTAGTGTATGTGGACAAGGGATCTTGGCCTTGTGAAGGGGCTCCAGGGTTGGACATGGGATCCTGTGCTAAAGTGGATGAGGCTGACTTGGCATGGGCTTTGCTTCTGGGCTTAATAGCAATATTCACAGATAAGGCTACACTGGTGCCCTCTCCTGTATTTGAGGAGACCCATCATAGGTCTGGTTTTACCCAAAGTCTGCCCCTTCAGGTCTGCAACGACATTGATGAGTGCAACGATGGTAACAATGGTGGCTGTGACCCAAACTCCATCTGCACCAATACTGTGGTGAGCTGAATACCCTGAGTGTGTCTGGGGTGGGGGAATGTGTAACCCCCTTCTCCATTTCCTGCTGCCCTCCCTCCTTGGTGTTCATGCGGATCTGGTTTGGAATTCTGCCTTCTGCCTCTAAGTAGCTATGACCTTAGCAAGTTATTTAACCTTTCTGAGCTTCAGCTTCTTCATTTGAAAAATGGGGCTGTTGTCTACCTTGAAAGGTTGCCATGAGAATCTAAAGGAGATAGTGATAACCTGGTAGAGCTGTGAGTGTCTGTCCTCCACCCTGTAAGGAAGGAAGTGTTGCTGGCCCTGGGTGTGCAGTGGGCTCACTGTCCTTTCTCAGACAGTGTTCCCGCACTCCTAGGGCTCTTTCAAGTGTGGTCCTTGCCGCCTGGGTTTCCTGGGCAACCAAAGCCAGGGCTGCCTCCCAGCCCGGACCTGCCACAGCCCGGCCCACAGCCCCTGCCACATCCATGCTTACTGTCTCTTTGAACGTAATGGTGCAGTGTCCTGCCAGGTGGGCTGGTCCCTGGGTTTGGAAGGAAAAGGGAGAATCTGGGGAAAGGGGTAGGATTATGTTTAGGGCCTGGGCTGGGGATCTTCATGGGAAAGGGAGGTGGACATGGGCCAGCATCTGGTTGGTGGGGAGAATAGAGCTGAAGAGGGAAAACAGGGCTGGGGAGAGCCACCGGAACTGCTAACTACTACCCTTTGTGTTGCCCAGTGTAACGTGGGCTGGGCAGGGAATGGGAACGTGTGTGGGCCTGACACAGACATCGATGGCTACCCAGACCAGGCATTACCCTGCATGGACAACAACAAACATTGCAAGCAGGTGCAGGGATGAGGAGGGTGAGTGAGCAAGGTGGGGAGTCTCGGGCTGGGTCAGACCAGAACTCATCCATCTTCTTCCTCTGAACTGTAGGACAATTGCCTGTTGACACCCAATTCTGGGCAAGAAGATGCTGATAATGATGGTGTTGGGGACCAGTGTGATGATGATGCTGATGGAGATGGAATAAAAAATGTTGAGGTGACTGTTCTGCCTCCTGCAACTTCTATGCTTTCCTCCTGTTCTCTCAATGTCTCTTACCTCATCTCATAATATTGCTTCTCCCTGAGCCCTGGCAGCTCTCTAGGAAGGACCCCATATTCCAAATAGGGAGGCATAAACTGGGGGACCCAGATAAGGTCATATGGAAGTTGGGACTATGCCAAGCAGGTGGACTTTTTCTTTTTTCTTTTTTTTTTGAGACAGTCTCACTATTTCACCCTCGGTAGAGTGCCATGGCGTCACAGCTCAAAGCAACCTCAAACTCTTGGGCTTGAATGATTCTCTTGCCTCAGCCTCCCAAGTAGCTGGGACTACAGGCACCTGCCACAATGCCTGGCTATTTCTTGGTTGCAGTTGTCATTGTTTAGCTGACTTGGGCTGGGTTGTAAGTGTGTGGCTGGCACTGTAACTACTGTGCTATGGGTGCCACCCAAGCAGGTGGACTTTTTCACAGGGGTGGTGGTGATCTTAGGCAGGGGTCCAGGGACAAAGTGGTGCAAGATGGCCAGTGGTTTGGGGCAGACCTGACCCTTCCCCCTCCCACGCCTTTGCCCAGGACAACTGCCGGCTGTTCCCCAACAAGGACCAGCAGAACTCAGACACAGATTCATTTGGTGATGCCTGTGACAACTGCCCCAATGTTCCCAACAATGATCAGAAGGACACAGATGGCAATGGGGAAGGAGATGCCTGTGACAACGATGTGGATGGGGATGGTGCAGGCCTGGGGCTAAAGGGGTTGCTGGGGGACCTGTTAGAATTTGTCTACAAGTGGGGATGGAGCAGGGAGTCTGAGAACTGGGGGGGTGTGCTTGTGGAAGTTGGCCTGGTAAAGAAGGATTACCTGCAGCAGATGTCAATGGGGATTTGAGGTAGGGTGTAGGGTCTGGTTGGGTGGAGGGGTAGGCTGGAGGATGAGACAAAAGATCAAGGCTTTTACCAGCCTAGAAACGAGAGCATGACATGTTCTAGTGACAATTTGGTGCTACCCACGTCTTCTAGGCATCCCCAATGGATTGGACAATTGCCCTAAAGTCCCTAACCCACTACAGACAGACAGGGATGAGGATGGGGTAGGAGATGCTTGTGACAGCTGTCCTGAAATGAGCAATCCTACCCAGGTACAGGGGAATAGTGAGGGCAGGGGAGGGGTGAGGGGACTGGTGGATAATGCTCCAGCCCAGGGGTTCTCAACCTGTGGGTCATGATCCCTTTGTAACAATGAAAATACATCGTGGCATTAGGAAGGTTGATACCACTGCTGTAGCCCCTTGCATGGGAAGTGGTCAGGTCAAGAGGAGATGGTGAGAACAGGTCCCTCTCTCTCAGACAGATGCAGACAGTGACCTGGTGGGGGATGTCTGTGACACCAATGAAGACAGGTAGGGCCTTGGCCAAGACACGCAAGGTCTTACAGGGGATATTTTACTTTTGTAGTATGTTCTCAGTTCCATCTATGATTTAGCCTTAATCCTCTACCACTGTTGAGCAGGAAGTCATCCTCACAGTCTATCCTGCATTCCTACTGGGGACATTTACCTCGCCTGCCTATCTGCAAAGGGTCTGGGCTGGTTGGAGGAGAATGCTAAGCAGGAGAGGGGAAAGATGGAGACACCTTTGGAGACTTTATTTGGTGCCTGTTCTTTTGAGCAGTGATGGGGATGGGCATCAGGACACCAAGGACAACTGCCCACAGCTGCCAAACAGCTCCCAGCTGGACTCAGACAATGATGGACTTGGAGATGAGTGTGATGGGGATGATGATAATGATGGCATCCCAGATTATGTGTCTCCTGGTCCTGACAACTGTCGCCTAGTACCCAATCCCAATCAGAAGGATTCAGATGGTAACTCTGGGGCCCAGATAGGACTGGATGGCTGTGGGCTTTACTCAGGGGGAGGTAGCAGGTCCTGCTGGGGAGTGAGGAAGGACAGGGTAGGGAGAGAGGGCAGAAATGCAAGACCCAGGAGGTGGTGGTGTCAGCTATGGGCAGTTACTAGGGCCTTCCTGATTTCTAGCTTCATTTTGCACAGGCAATGGCGTTGGTGATGTGTGTGAGGATGACTTTGACAATGATGCTGTGGTCGACCCCTTGGATGTGTGTCCCGAAAGTGCAGAGGTAACCCTTACGGATTTTCGGGCCTATCAGACTGTCGTCTTGGATCCAGAGGGTGATGCCCAGATTGACCCAAACTGGGTTGTCCTCAACCAGGTACTTGGTCAGGGCAGTGGGGCTGGGCAGGTGCTGTTAGGCCACACTACCAGGTGGGGCCTTACCTGGGTAAGACTCCTGGATCATGGCTTTTTTCTTTACCACATAACCCTAGGGCATGGAAATCGTTCAGACCATGAACAGTGACCCTGGCCTAGCAGTTGGTATGTAAAAGACACCTAGTTCAGTAATTTCAATAATTTCCAAAAAGAAGACTCCTACAGGAGCAGAGGGTGGGAAAGGAACTGGATAGGGAGGATGGGCAAAGGGATGAGAGGGACGGCAGTGGGTCAAGCTGGACACACATGTAACAGGCCCCACAATGGGCCACAGTAGCTTT
Organism: Arctocebus calabarensis; assembly: GCA_963573935.1. Classification (NCBI taxonomy): domain Eukaryota; kingdom Metazoa; phylum Chordata; class Mammalia; order Primates; family Lorisidae; genus Arctocebus; species Arctocebus calabarensis. The sequence continues at coordinate 78,545 of CAUYON010113992.1, forward strand.
GTTGCCCCTGATCTTCACCAACCCTTATCCCAGGATACACAGCCTTCAATGGTGTGGACTTTGAAGGCACCTTCCACGTGAACACTGTGACTGATGATGACTATGCAGGCTTTCTCTTCAGTTACCAGGACAGTGGCCGCTTCTATGTGGTCATGTGGAAGCAGACGGAGCAGACCTACTGGCAGGCCACACCTTTCCGGGCTGTTGCCCAGCCTGGGCTGCAGCTCAAGGTCCCCCTCCCCCTCTGCCCAGATTCCCCAACACAAGGCCCTTTCTCAAAGCTCTATTCCCCAAGCCCCAGGGCTCCCCCCAACCTCATTTCCTAACTGAGCACCCTCTCCTCTGGCTTGGAGGTCAGCTTTCCCAGGCACCAGAGCATTCTCCTGACCCCCATTTCCCTTTCCCACCGCATTTACTGACCTGTTGTCTCCCCTCACTCTCATCCTGTGGTTGAGCCATTTTCTTTGCCTATACTCCCCAGGCAGTGACATCAATGTCTGGCCCAGGTGAGCACCTACGGAATGCCCTGTGGCATACTGGCCACACCCCTGATCAGGTACGGTTACTATGGACTGACCCAAGAAACGTTGGCTGGCGTGACAAGACCTCCTATCGCTGGCAGCTGCTGCACCGGCCTCAAGTTGGCTATATACGGTAAGAAGAGTGGCTAAGCCCACCTGAGGAACCCAGGCCAGGTCTTTCCTTCCCCTTTAGCTGGGCCTCACCAGAGACTTCCTTTCTACTCAATTCCCTGGTGCCATGGGTAGGGACTGTTGCCACTTCTCTCCATCTCCCTTCTCACCACAGACACAAGAACCTATAGGCCATGTTGCTCCAGTCACTGCCCCTTCCTGCCCACTTTCCCCTCTGTAAAGCAAAGGCACTGGCCCAGTTTCTGGGGAGCCTTCAAACCACAGGCCAGTCTGTGGTGGGTACATACATTGGCTTCTTAATTGCCACAGCCTAGAATCTGCCTTATCAAAGCATCTAGAAGAGATCGTTATTTATGGAAGAGCAAACCAAGGCCCAGACCACACGGACCTTTCTCTTCTGCACTCTGTCCACAACTTTGCATTTCCCTCCAAGTGCCGGGTAGTTGGTGGGGATGACCAGGAAGGGAGGAGAAATGGGTCTGTTTAGTCTGGACTTTCCATGGCCAAGAGCCCAGAGCCCAGGAACCTGGGTTGGTTCCCCTTTAAGGTGCCTGGGGCTGTGGGGTGCCAGGACAGGGGATAAAAGGGGGTGGACTAGAGCCTGGGAAGCGGGTGACTTCACCCCCAGCTCATTGTGCTCATCGTCATGGCAACCCAATCCTCGCTTGGAATGTGGCTGGTGCTTTGAGATGCAAAAGGAGCTGGACAAAGAGCTAGGGGCCCCAGGCCTGAGAAAAGCACCCCCTTCCCTCCCCTTTCTTTCCTCCCTTTCCCTCTCTCCCTTCTCTCTCAAGCCTGGTGAGTTCAAAGGGGGCTGGAGAAGAGCAGGGCACTGTGCCCACTGGCACCCAAGCACCAATGGACATTCCTATCCTGGACAGGGTGAAACTCTATGAGGGACCCCAGCTAGTGGCGGATTCTGGGGTGATCATTGACACATCCATGAGAGGGGGGCGCCTTGGTGTATTCTGCTTTTCCCAAGAAAACATCATTTGGTCCAATCTCCAGTACCGGTGCAATGGTGAGGCTGTAGAGCGAGACCAACCTGACCTCTCATACTTTGGCAGTAGAGCCACAGCCTCTGACCTTACTTATCCCCTCCTTCAGACACGGTGCCTGAGGACTTTGAGCCATTCAGGAGGCAGCTGCTCCAGGGAAGGGTGTGAGGAGGTGGCCACCGGATTCAGAATCCTGTTTTAGACCCTTTGGTCTTGGGGTCGATCCTGGAGACCCTGGGTCTCAGCTACAGCCCCTCAACCAAGCACAGACCTTTTTCTCTGGCACCCATCAGGAGTTCAGCCCCAGTGGGGTAGTCACCCCACTGTTCAAGGGATGGGAAGTTTTCAAGGGGTTTTACTCAGGCACTAACCGCAGAAAGATAACAGCACATTGCCATAAAGTTACAGTTGTTTTCTAAGACGGTGCAATTCCTTATTTTAGGGATTTTCTGGGATAGGGTGGGGAATAGGAAGGGACTTTAGGGAGAAAGACCAGTAGGCTGGCAGGCGGAGATCCAGGGGAAGTTTCGCCGATGAGGGCGGGAAAGGTGCCGGATGGGAATAAGGACAGAGTGCTGGTCGGAGGATGGCAGAGGTCCTCCCAGCCCTACTTACGGCTGTGGCGGCGACACTCCAGTCTGAGATCAGGCAGAATCGAGAGGCAGGAGAGCGAGGACTGCCGCGTGAGGGGGAGGCCGGGGGGTCGGGGGGGCCGGAGGCCGGGACGAGTGCAATATTGGCGGGGGAAAGAACAACACTGCACCACGTCCCGTCCCTCCCGCCCGCCCGGGGCCCGGGATCCCACTGCCCACCACCCGAAGCCGGTCGGCCCAGGAACGCGGGGCGCGGTGAGGAGTTGGGCTCACCGTGGAGGCCAGAAGGCCTCTGCGCCCGGAAGGTGAAGAGACCGGCGTGGAAAGGGAGGAGAGAAGCCCGCCGAGCCCCGCAGGCAGCTTCCCCACGCCGGGACGCTGCCCGCGCTTGCTCTTTAAATACTTAGACTGAGCGGCGCGGAGCGGTCGCCATGGTGACGCGTGTCCCAGCAACCGAACTGAATGGCTGTTGCTGGGCAACGCCGGGAGGTGAAGTTTGGAGCCGCCCACCCAGAGACGCGTGCTTTCTCTGCCTGCCGCGGCCAGGGGCGTCCCCGCCTCTCAGGCCCTGCACAAAGCGGCTGGGGAAAGAGGGGCGCTCGCTGGGGGGGCCCGCGCTGCACCTAAGGTTTTTTTTTTCTTTTTGAGACAGTCTTACTATTTCGCCCTCGGTAAAATGCTGTGGCGTCACAGCTCACAGCAACCTCTAACTTTTGAGCTTAAGCGATTCTCTTGCCTCAGCCTCCCAAGTAGCTGAGGCTATAGGCGCCCGCCACAACCTCCGGCTATTTTTTTGTTGCAGTTGTCGTTGTTTGGCAGTGCCAGACTGGGTTCGAATCAGCCAGCCTCGGTATATGTGGCCGGCGCCCTAACCGCTCAGCTATGGGCGCCGAGCCACACTTAAGTATTTGAATACATTTCCAGTGCGCATCAGTAGGGGCTCAGCGTTGTCCTACTAATGGAGTCATCGCTGCTTCCTGTCGTCCTACACCGCACTCCGACCTGGACTGCTGGGCTTGACACGCCGAGCGCCAAGTGCCGCTATGAGCCCAAATAACTCCCCACCCCAATTTCTTCTCAAACACCTCCGGGTTCTCTAAACTTGCACACCCTTCCACATGATGTACACCCCCAACCGCGTACCTACCTGTTCCAAATACAACTCTGCTCCCAAAAGAAACATTTTATGTCATCAAATTCCACTCTGCAGCCCCACCTATTCTCTGCCTCCTAGACGTGTAACTAGTCCTAACTCCTCCCATGTTCCGATGCCCCTCAGTGCCTGGGCGCCCCTTCCACGAACCTCGGGGTTCCTCCCACTAGCGGCGTCCCCTCCCACCGCCCCCCAGCACGCAGGTCCCGCCCACAACCCCGGCGCTTCTCTGCCCAGTGCCCCCAGGGCCCGGCGCTCCTCTGTGGGATCCCCCCTCCCAGAGTCCACTTTCTGTGTCGCGGTCCCTCCTCTTCCCACTGGATTGGGGCAGCCCTCAGCCCACTGGGCACCGGGTGACACCCAGATGGCGGGAGCTGCGGGGGTTGGGGGGCAATATGGGCCAAGAGGAAGGGACCTGGGTTCATCAGATCCTGGGTTTCGTCCTGTAAGTGGAAATTTCTTCGCTCACTCCCTTCTCAGAGGAGAGGCGAGGAAGGAGCCCCGAGGGTAGAACTGTGTGCGGACTGGACGCGGGCAGTGGGAAGGGTGGGGCTATTCCGGGAAGTGGGGGCAGCCCCAACCAGCACCTGGTCCACTAGTCGTCGGGTTCTCGTTTTTTTTGTTTTTTTTTTCCCTCAGCCCCTCTCTGTGGAGGGTCAGTGGACTAAGGCAGGGTGGGAAAGTGGAGTGTGGCATCTAGAAGTGGGCTTCCTGGTTGCGCCACCCAGGACCTAGACCTAGCCTACTTTGTCCAGTTTCCCCTCCTTAGTTGTTGCCCTGGGGCTAAAACTACAGCCAGGGGGCCCCAGATCCCAGATTCCGATGCCCTGCCTTCTGGAACCAGGGAGTGGTTGTGAAAGGGGGAGGCCAGTTAGAGAACAAACAGGTTGTCCAAAGGGTTGAGTGATTAGAGCCTTGTACCCTACCCAGGAATGGCTGGGAGGAGGAGGAGGTAAGGAAGGGGGAGAGGGCGGGGATTGTGTCACCTGTCACCTGCTCCGGCTGTGCCTAGAGCGGGCGGGGGACCGGTATAAAGCAGCAGGCGCCTGTACCGCTCCACCTCACACGCAGCGCCCGCCAGAGTCTGTTCTGCCCCCTCCCCACCCAGTTCACCACCACCATGACATCAGGCATCCAGTCCTCCTTCCTGCTGCTGCTACTTTTAGTGCTTCCAGGTGAGGGGCAGAGGGGGGGAGTGGGTTGCCTGGCTTATATGGTCTTGCTTTTCCATGGGTTTTGCTTCCTGGCAGATGGTACCTTGAAAGGTAAAAATTGCACACAGAGGTGGCCCTGATTGTGTCAGAATGAAGGAGAGGCTAAGGACAGGCTGAGAAGAGGCAAGCCCCCAAGAGAGTGGGTGCCAGGGGTGGGCAGATGTCCTGAAGAAAACTCTGGGGGAAGAGGGCTGACTGACGCTGGGGGCCACTGCCTGACGCTGCCTAGACCGCCACCTGCCTAGGAGTACTACTGCTTTCGTTGTCAGAAGTTGTATTTTCTCCTTGTTCCAAATTTGTCTTCCAACCCAACCCTGTTACCTCAACTTTTTTTTTTTTTTGAGACAGAGTCTCACTTTGTCACATTTGGTAGAGTGTGTGGCGTCACAGCTCACAGTGTTGAGCTCACAACCTCAAACTCTTGGGCTTAAGTGATTCTCTTGCCTCAGCCTCCCTAGTAGCTGGGGCTACAGGCGCCTGCCACAACGCCCACCTATTTTTAGATACGAGGGTCTTACTTTTGCTCAGGCTGGTCTCAACTCCTGAGCTCAGGCAATCCACCTGCCTTGGCCTCTCAAGTGCTAGGATTACAGGTGTGGCCATTGCGCCCAGCCTCAACTTCTTAACAGTTGTGATGACTCTTTAATCCTCAACAGTTCTTACAAATTCTGGCCCTAAAAGCAGAGAAATAGAGACTTCTACTGGCCAAAGCCATCCAACATCCAGCTTCACTGAGAGAAATACTGGGAGCATGGCCAGCACTGTACACTCCATCCACAGTTCTGTTTCAGGCTTAGGCTCTCCAGCCCCCGATGTCACTTCGACCCTGGACACCAGACCAGCCTCAGGCTCCACCACCACCCCAATGCCTGATGTCACCTTGGCCCCGGACACTAGACCAGCCTCAGGCTCCTCCACCACTCTAGCACCTGATGTCACCCCAAACCTGGAAACCAGACCAGCCTCAGGCACCACCACTACTCCACCTCCTAATGTCACCTCAGCCCTGGATACCAGACCAGTCTCAGGCTCCACCACCACCCTAACAACTGATATCACCTGGGCCCCAGACACCAGACCAGCCTCAGGCTCTACCACCACCCTAATGCCTGATGTCACCTTGGCCCCAGACACCAGACCAGTCTCAGGCTCCATCACCACCCTAATGCCTGATGTCACCTTGGCCACGGACACCAGACCAGCCTCAGGCTCCACTACCACTCCACGGCCTAATGTCACCTTGGCCCCAGACACCAGACCGGCCTCAGACTCCACTACCACTCCACCGCCTGATGTCACCTCAGCCCCGGATACCAGACCAGTTTCAGGCTCAACCACCACCCTAACACCTGATGTCACTTTGGCCCCAGACACAAGACCAGCCTCAGGCACCACCACCACTCCAATGCCTGTTGTCACCTCAGCCCTGGACACTAGACCAGCCTCAGGCTCCACCACCACCCTAACACCTGATGTCACCTCAGGCCTGGACACCAGACCAGCCTCAGGCTCCACTACCACCCTAACACCTGATGTCACCTCAGCCCTGGACACCAGACCAGCCTCAGGCTCCATCACCACCCTAACACCTGATGTCACCTCAGCCCCGGACACCAGACCAGCCTCAGGCTCCACTACCACTCTAGCACTTGTTGTCACCTCAGGCCTAGAAACAAGACCAGTCTCAGGCTTCACCACCACTCTAGCGCCTGATGTCACCTCAGCCCCAGACACCAGTCTAGTCTCAGGCTCCACCACTACTCCAGTACCTGATGTCACCCCAGCCCTGGGAACCAGACCACTCTCAGGCACCACCACCACTCCAGTGCCCAATGTCACCTTGGCCTCAGACACTAGACCAGCTTCAGACACCACTACCACTCTAGTCCGTGATGTCACTTCAGCCCCAACCAGGAGTTATACATCAGGCTCAGCTTCTACTCTAGTACAGAATGGCATCTCTGCCAAGGCTACCACAACCCCAGGTGCCAAGGTTACCCCATCCTCAATTCCCAGTCACCACTCTGACACTCCCACCTCCCTGGCCAGCCACAGCACCAGAACTATTGCTGGTAGCACTCACCACAGCACCGCACCTTCTCCCACCTCTCCCACTCACACCACTTCTTCCCAGTTGTCTGTTAGGGTCTCTTTTTTCTTCCTGTCTTTTCACATTATAAACCTCCAGTTTAATTCTTCCTTGGAAGATCCCAGCACCAACTACTACCAAGAACTGCAGAGAAACATTTCTGAATTGGTGGGTATTTGCCTTCTCCAGGGTCCCCTAAAGCAAACTCCAGAACTGCTCATACCCTTTTCATCAAGCCTGAGTTATTTCCCTCCCACTTCAGTTTTCGCAGATTTACAAACAAGAGGATTTTCTGGGCATCTCTTCTATCAATTTCAGGTACAGTTCTGGGTGACTCTGTCTGTAGAGGGGGTGACTTTTAAGGAAAGGCTGGTGCACTCATGGTTGGGGAAAAATGCTGGGCCAGAATCTGGGACCCATGGCTGAACTATTTCCCTGTTACCAGGCCCGGATCTGTGGTGGTAGAATCGACTCTGACCTTCAGGGGGAGTACTGTCAGTGTTCAAGAGGTGGAAATGAAGCTTCTTCAGCACGAAGAGGAAGCATCCAGATATAACCTGAACATCACAAGAGTCAGTGGTGAGGCTACTTCTCTAGCTGCAGCCCTAGCACCACACTGGAGCACCTGTCCCTCCAGAGTCTGGGTCCTGCCCTTCCCCTTGTTGCTAGGAGGAGGAGGGTGCCTCACTTGTGAGATGGCCTTGACAACTATTTTTCCTTTTAGTGCATAATGTGCCAATTCCTTCCTCTGCTCAGTCTGGGTCTGGGGTACCAGGCTGGGGCATTGCCCTGCTGGTGCTTGTCTGTGCTCTGGTCGCGTTGGCCATCATCTATCTCATTGCCCTGGTGAGTGTTCAGTCTCTGGCCAAGACAAGAGTCCCCCTATGGAAAGAACCCCAGCCCACCATGAGCCCTATGTTGGCAGGCTGTGTGTCATTGTCGTCGCAAGAATTATGGACAGCTGGACATCTTCCCAACCCGGGATGCCTACCACCCTATGAGCGAGTACCCCACCTACCACACCCATGGGCGCTATGTGCCCCCTGCCAGTACCAGTCGAAGTCCCTATGAGGAGGTGAGGATGGGCTCCACAGGTGGTGGGGGGCAGAAGTTTTGACTGGGTAGGGAGTCTGAAGGGGTACTTGGAAAACCTAAAGTGCTTGGGAGAGGTGAGAGGTGGCACAAGGTAAGCAGTGGAGGGTCTGGCAAGGGTAAGGGTGGTGTTCAGAGAAATTCTGGGGGATAAGAGTAGGGAGGCCACAGAAGGGGCCCTCAAGGGCTGAGTGCAGTGGCTCATGCCTGTAATCCTAGCATTCTGGGAGGCTGAGGCAGGTGGATAGCCTGAACTCACAGGTTCGAGATTAGCCTGAGCCAGAGTGAGACTCCATCTCTAAAAATACCTGGGTGCTGTGGTGGGCACCTTAGTCCCAGCTACTTGGGAGGCTGAGGCAAGAGAATTGCTTTAGCTCAAGAGTTTGAGGTTGCTGTGAGCTATGATGCCACAGCATTCTACCGAGGGCAACAAAGTGAGACTCTGTCTCAAAAAAAAGGGGGGCCCTCAAGAGGCAGTGCTCCCACTATCAGAACTCCCAAAAGTCTTTTGCCTGTCCACAGTCACTGCTGGCTAGCTCTGGTTGAACTGGCACCACACAGTGCTTGCAAGCATGCCCAGCAGCAAAATGGGTGTGGCACTGTGCCCAGGGAACCCTTCCTACAGGAGTCAGAAGGAATGAGGACCCCTGCCCCATTCATCTTCTAACAATGGAAAGGACACTGAGAAAGGCTTGGGGTGGAGGAGGGGCATCTCTCCTGTGGAGGAAGAAGTGCCACCAGGTCTGGTGTGTCTGGGTGCCAGTGTGGGGTTCTTGGTAGATTCAAGGAAGTAGGCCCCTCCTTGGCTTTTGTCTACAGGACCTAGTAAATAATTACTACAGCCACCTGGGTCTGGAAATCCTCTCCAGGTGGGGGAGGAGAGAGGAGTTTCTTTTTTTCTTTTTCTTGCCCCCACTTTCCTGATCCTGCAGACCTCCCTCTCCCAGTTTTAATACATCTCCTTGGCCCGGAGGAGTCAGGAATGGATGGAGAAAAGGGTGGGAGGGGAGGACAAGGGGGCTGATTAGAGCCAAGAGGAGTGAAGGGGAGCGGAGGGAGGGAGAGCAACCCTGTTTACAGTCACCTGGCTGCTGGTGGGGCTGCAGGTGTTCTCTCTGAACTATTTGAGAGCTGGCCTGTTCCCCCTGTCACTGCCTGGGTGCCATCCAGGGGCCCTAGTAGGTAGCTTCTGCCCTTCACCCTGAATTTGTTTTACCTCCACCTAGGTTTCCTCGGGTAATGGTGGCAACAGCCTCTCTTACATGAACCCAGCAGTGGCAGCCACTTCTGCCAACTTGTAGGGGCATGTCACATGCTGAGCCAAACAGCCAACCAGTGCCAGCCTGCCTCCTCAGGTTCTCCACAGCCAGCACTTTTTGCCCCTCTGCTCTGCCCATGGCTTCCCCCAGAGGCCTCACTAAGTTCCTTAACCCCTCTCAGCCTGGTGAAATCCACACCTGCCCCAGGGGGTATGCCTGGGGAGTGGTGCAGTTGTGGCTCAGGGGTAGAACGAGCCCAAAGATGGGCATAGGAACCTGAATATGGCTGAATAAAGCATGGCCTCCCTCTGAGCCAATTTCTGATCTTTCCTCTGTGATCCATGGGTGGGAGAGGCAACCAGAATATGTCTATGAGGGGGCCTAGCAGGGCCCTTTGGGGAAACAGAAGGGAAGGAAAGGCGGCAAGGAGCGGGGTTCATTTGAGAAGCAGGAAATGTGGGGAAGAAGTGACATAAGGGTGCAAGGGTGGCCTGTGGAAGAATTCAGTCCCCTGTCCCCAATCCCTGGTGGCACAAGAGGAAGTAGGAAACGAAACCAGGCGGCCAGAGTGGTAGCGTGACTTGGCCCGCCTGCCCAGTGGCTTTGCCCCTGGCACAGTGCCCCAGGCAGCCCTATTCTTAGCTGCCGAGTGTGAAGTAAATCCTTGGGCCATGATAACAGCTGCAAAGTCAACAGGGTGGCGATAACGAGCTGGGTCAGATCCGGAACTGGCACCAGGCCCAGTCCAGCTGCCCCACCCGCTCGTTGCCTCTGGGGGGCTTCCCAGCACCCTAGGAATGAGGAAATGGTTCTGGTTCCCTGACCCGTTGGGCCCAGGCACGGTGCCTGCCCTTCAACCACATTGCTATAGGCTGAGTATGGCTGTCCCAACATCCCACTGGGCTGGCAGCCTGACCAGGGTGCCCCTAGTTCATCGGCTCAGCAGCGCCTGGCTCGGGGACCAGGTGCCCAGGGCCTGGTGTGACCTGAGCAAGGAGGGATGCCCTGGAGCCTCCCGCCCACCACACCACCACAGAAACTAAGAGGAATGGTCACATTCAAGGAAGGCAGAGATGTGCCTGGCATCACAGTTTATTGTTTAGAAACCATGAAAATAACAGCCACTGCTGGGCACAGGCTCAGTGGTGTCCCTGGCAGAGCGGCAGCAGGGGCACCAGAGGCCTTGCCTGGCCCAACCCAATGGGGCACTCAGTCTCAGCTGGGTCCCCAAGGGAGACTTGGCACATTGGCATGGGTGCGGGATAGGTAAAGCATGCAAGGGAGGGAAGTGGGACATAAGGGGCATGCGGCTGGGGGGCATGGGAACCCAAATAAGTAAGAGCAGAATCACAGGGTCCCCTCTTCACCAGGGAGTACCTGGACAATGTCCTGCCAGAAAGCCTGCCGGCCCCAAGACTGCAGTTCAGCATCAATGAGGCAGGGAGTTCAGCATGGCAAAGGGCAGAGTTGGGGATCATGCCCAGTGTTCCAAGTGCCCTCCCTCCCAATCAGCCAGGGGTACAGGACAGGGATGGAGAAGGGCTCGCTTTGTGACTTGGGCATGATGCCAAAGGCAGGTCATGGGGCAGAGATGGTGGGGCAGGGGCCTGGGCTAGCAGGCAGTGGGGAGAATGGGGACAGCCAGAGTGATGAGCAGAGGAGAGCCCCTTGGTCAAGAGAAAACCTTGGGAAGACATAGACATGGGATAAGAGGCAGGACCACATAGTGGGAAGAGTTTAGGGGTGACAACCTGGAGGATTAGGGGTTCAGGGCCCAGGAGGGCCCCAGATCTGGAAGAGGGCCTGGAAAGGTCAGTCCAGCTTGGCGAAGCCCCCAATGGTGACCTTCCTCTCAGGCTTAGTGCCCACTGGCTCCTGTAGTTGTACTGCACCACCCCCAATGAAGCAGAAGGCAGGGCACACAGGCCCTGAGCAGTCCAGCGGGCACTCTAAGAGGCCACGGAAGGATACAGCATCCAGGAAAGACACCCGGCCTCGTTCGTAGTCCAGGCAGATGCCCAGGCGGGGTGGCAGGGGCACTGTGCAGCTGGCTGCTGGGCCGTCCCTCCCTGTCAGCCCTGCATTTGAGCTTGCCCCAGACCCCAGCAGGATCTTGCCCATGCCGATGGTTAGGAATGCGAAGGGTGGCAACGCCTCCACTGTGGCATCCTCAGCACCACTGTCATGCCCACTGTCTGGATCATACCTGCAGGAGAAGGCATTGGGTAGGAGTGAGGGAGTGAGGGACAGGGCGGTGCTGGAGGATGGGATGTGAAGCAGAGGTTGGGTACAGAGGGAAACACGTCGAACAGACTGGGTCGTAGTGCAGGTTTGGGGGCTTGGTTTGGTGGGAAATGGGTACTGAAAGGAAAGCACAGTGTCAAGAAAGGTGTTGAGGGGACAAGGACAGATGAGGCATTGATAAAATCACTAAAAGGAGGCAGTGCTTATGAGATGGGGTGGGTGTCAAGAAAAATGATGCTGAGGAAATTGTACTGGGTGAAGGCTGTGAGGGTAGAGGATGTTGGCAGGATCAGGGTTAGTGACAAGACACCAGGGAGAAGAGGAAGCCTGGAAAAGAGGTTGGGAAGGTGGTGTCCTGTTGAGAGAGATGAGAGCCAATGGGTGTTGGGGGGGAGGGGATTAAATAGGGTGGTGGAGAGAGGGGGTCCTAGAGATTTTAGGATGTTGAGAAAAGATGTGGGTGAAGGGGGTCTTGAGAAAAGGCTTTGTGGAGAAAGGATGATGGGGTATCAGTGAGAAAGGACATGAAGGCTAGGAGGGATGGTGTCTGTCCTGAGTGACAGATGGATGGAAGGACGTAGACATGATTTCCTCTATCATCTCTTTCCCTGACCATGCACTCCAAAAATCACTCCTCGAAAACCCGTTTACTAAATCCATGTCTCTCCTGGCCACAGGCCTTTCAGCCTGGCTTCTGTGCTCCTATCTCCTCCTCACCCCCTCCACAGCCAGCCCGCCCAAACAAGTCTGTGTTCCCCTTGCCATGCCTTCCCTGGCCTAGGGTCCCCTCCCTTTACAGAGGGAACCTGACCTGGGGCTGATCACATCGGGGGCTCCCTGGAAGCTCTCCTGAAGTTTGCTCTCCAGCCCGACGCCCACCTTGACCAAGTAGGAGGCTGGGTCTACCGCACAGGCCCAGTAGCTGCGGCCCTGGGTCACAGCCACATCGCCCAGGACCACGTCCACGCTCAGGTGACAGCCAGTCAGCAGCCGGTCAGCAGCCAGCAGCAGGGGTAGCCCTGGAACACTCCGTACTGCTCGCTGGTCCTTGCTGATGGCCAGCCGCTCTCGGCTGGTGCCCCAACGGCCATCAAGAAAGAAGTGCAGGACTGGAAGGAGGGAAGGTGGAAACAGAAGGACGGCTTCAGGGACAAAAATAGGCACTGGGGACTGTGAGCTATTAGCATAAGGCACTGGGAGACTTCAGAGCAGGGAACAAGTCGCCAAGGGGCACAATCACCAGGGTCAGGCAGGGGCTCCTGGGGACTGGAACGGGGGAAATAAGAAGAGAAAAGGGTATCCTGAATGGGCATGGAGCCCCAGGGAGAATGTTAGTAGTGACTAATGGCCACAGAGACTGGTGTTCCATATCCAGTTGATCACAGTGCTTCCTCCAACCCCCTTCCTATGGCAGCCCCATGGGGAGTCCCCAGTGCTGTTCTGTTTTAGTCGGTGACATTCCCAACATCTTCCTACACCTTCTAGCCCACATTCTCGTGTTCACACGTGGCCCTTCTACATCTTATGCCCCCTACTTGGGTGTTAAGGCTTCCCTATCATGCCCATACTCCAGCGTCCAACTATTTTCTGAAGCAGCATTTTTCAACACCCCTGGGTACAGTGCCCTGGCATCACGGCTCACAGCAACCTCTAACTCCTGGGCTCAAGCGATTCTCTTGCCTGTGTCTCCCAAGTAGCTGGGACTATAGGCACCCACCACAATGCCTGGCTATTTTTTGGTTGCAGCCGTCATTGTTTGGGGGGCCTGAGCTGGATTCGAACCTACCAGCTCAGGTGTATGTAGCTGGTGCCTTAGCCACTTGAGCCACAGGCGCCAAGCCAGCATTTTTCAACATTTTTAATCTAACGGCATACTTGAATGTATAGTTAAACTTCTGTGGCACACTTAAATTACGTAATTATTATTATTATTATTTTTGAGACAAGAGCCTCAAGCTGTCACCCTGAATACAGTGCTGTGGCATCACAGCTCACAGCAACCTTTAACTCCTGGGCTCAAGCGATTCTTCTGTCTCTGCCTCCCAAGTAGCTGGGACTACAGATGCCCGCCACAACGCCCAGCTATTTTTTAGTTGCAGCCATCATTGTTGTTTGGCGGGCCTGGGCTGGATTCGAACCTGCCAGCTCAGGTGTATGCTGCTGGCGCCTTAACCATTTGAGCCACAGGCACTGAGCCCACTTAAATTATGTAGGGAAAAAAAAAAAAAAGAATATACTGCTAGATGCAGTGACTCACACCTGTAATCCCAGCACTCTGGGAGGCTGAGGTAGGTAGATCACCTGAGCTCATGAGTTTAAGACCATCTTGAACTAGAGAGAGACTTCATCTCTAA
>CAUYON010113993.1:0-13431 GCA_963573935.1 Arctocebus calabarensis
TATAACCAGAAGACCAAAATCACATAACAAAGATATCTATACCAGAATGTTTATTGCAGCATAATTCATAATTGCTAAGTCATGGAAGAAGCCCAAGTGCCCATCAACCCACAAATGGATTAATAAATTGTGGTACATGTATACCATGGAATATTACGCAGCCTTAAAGAAAGATAGAGACTTTACCTCTTTCATGTTAAATGGATGGAGCTGGAACACATTCTTCTTAGCAAAGTATCTCAAGAATGGAAGAAAAAGTATTCAATGTACTCAGCCTTACTATGAAGCTAATTTATAACTTTCATATGAAGGCTATAACCCAATTATAGCACAAGAATATGGGGAAAGGGGCAAGGGAGGGGAGGGGATGGGGAAGGATGGGTGGAGAGAGGGTAAATGGTGAAATCACACTTATGGTGCATCTTAGAAGGGTACAGGTGAGACTTACTAAATGCAGAATACATATGTTTTCATACAATAACCAATAAAATCCCATGAATGTTATGTCAAACAGTTGGATGAAAATATATCAGATTGTATATGAAGCCAGCACATTGTACCCCAGGATTGCACTAATGTACACAGCTATGATTTAATAAAAAAAAAGAAGGAAACATTTTTTCACAAACAAACAAACAAAAAAAAGATGGAGACTTTACCTCTTTTATGTTTACATGGACGGAGCTGTACCATATTCTTCTTAGTAGCAAAGTATCTTAAGATCGGGAGAAAAAGTATCCAATGAACTCAGTACTGTTTTGAAACCAATATATAAATGCCCACACTTTCATATGAATTATAAAACACAACTATAGCCCAGATGAAGGAGGGACGAGGACGGTGAGGGAAGGGAAGGGAAGGTGATGGGAGAGGCCAGGTGGAGGGAGGGTAATCGGTGGGACCTCACCTACTGTGCATAATGCAAGCATACATGTCAAATCCATTAAGAATATAAATGTCTTAATGCAGCAATTAAACAAGAGAGGTGAAAGCTATGTTAGCCAGTTTGATATAAGCATTTCAAATTGTATATAAAATCAGCACATTGTACCTCATAAATGCATTAATGTACATAGTTATGATTTAATGAAAAAAAGAAAAAAATTTTAAAAAAAGAAAATGAAACATTTCTGTTCATGTACAGGAATGGAGAAACAAACGCATGTATCGATACCAGGTTGGAACTGATTTATCAACACTTAAGTGCACACATGGAAATAAATCTCAACGAAAATAAAGCTGGGAGAAGGGGGTGGAAGAGATGGGTAAATTCACACCTATTAAGTATAGAGCAGTTTGAGTGAGGGCCATGCTTATAAACTTGAGAAATTTTGTGCAAAAAACAAAGCATATAAACAAAACACGTATACCCCTAATATTCTGAAATTTAAGAAAAGAAAAAAAATACCATTGATGTAGCTTAAGTTCTTGAAACCATGGCCAGGAATAGTTTATTCATCAGCCTTTGTGGCAGCACTAGACTCAAGAGGAAGTCTGGGTAACATTAGCAAGGCCAGGCATCCTGTTTGCTTGGCTGTTGCTTGCTTATTTATTTAGTGGATACTCCTTGAACAGCTAAATAAATGCATACTTAGGACTCAGAAACACAGATCTACACACATCATCCTCAAAGCTTCCTTCTGATTTCTGCTCATTTGTATCCTTCTACACCTTTATCAACAAGACAGGATACTTACCACTAGCTATGACTTTAACCTTTACTTGTATCTTGGCCCACTTCTCCCTTAACTTAATGTGAACACCTACATTTAGCACTCTTAACATTGCGTGTATGCTTTTGCAATCATGTTTTAATCTTAATGCCTCTGCAGGTCCATCCCAAGCATCAACATCTTACATGAACCCATTGGTGAACCAGGCCCAACTGTTTTCTCCTGTAATGATTGTCCTAAGTGTACATAATGTAAGCAGAGAAAGACATCAATTCAATAAATAGGTACTATAGGAAAGTGGATTTCCTGCATTGCTTTTGTATTTCTAAAACAAATAACCTCTATTATCTATAGTTTCAAAAATTAAACGTCAGCCTTTCTGAGGTCAATCCCACTTCCAGGTCCCTGTTAAAGTTCAGGTAAAATAATTACAGAACACTTTGGCTCTGTCCTGTCAACTCATCCCACACTGTGCTTTTCAGGTATGTTTTTGTCTGAGGCTTCTCTTTCCTCTGCTTCTCTTTCACTCTGCAGGTGACTGTTTTGCTGTTTTGGCTGTTTCTATATCATATCTGGCTAAGATCTGGGAGTACACATATGATCTACTCAGCCTTCCTGGACTAAGCCTGCCACTATTCCTTTCTGAGAGCCTGGATTTTTTTTTTTTTTTGAGACAGTGCCTCAAGCTGTCAGCCTGGATAAAGAGCTCTGGCATCACAGCTCACAGCAACCTCCAAATTACTGGGCTCAAGCCAGTCTCTTGCCTCCGCCTCCCAAGTAGCTGGGACTACAGGCACCTGCCACAACGCCCAGCCATTTCTTTTGGTTGCAGCTGTCATTGTTGTTTGGCAGGCCGGGCTGGATTCGAACCCACCAGCTCAGGTGTACGCGACTGGTGCCTTAGCCCATTGAGCCACAGGCACTGAGCCAAGAGAGCCTGGATGTTTTATGTAATTTTTGCAAAGGAATGTTTATAAAGACTATAACACCCCCAAACTCAAAATCAGTCTCCTTGTTTTGTCTCTTGAGGACACCCCCTTCCCCCTCATGGGAAGTCTGTGCCTTATTCTTTCAATCACTTTCTGTCTTTACTGCCAATTCTATGAGATAGTGAGTAACACTCTCCTTCCTAATCTGTGGTGGGAGTAGATGAATAAGAATTGACATGCGATATAGTTTGAATGTTTGTTCTCTCCAAATCTTATGTCAAAATCTGATACCTAATGGTGGAGATGGCATTTGGAGGGAGATGTTCAAGTCATGATGGCAGATTCCTCATGAATGGTTTGGTGGCCTCCCTATGTAATGACTGAGTTCTTTTTTCAGTAGTTCCCAGGAGAGCTGATTCTTTAAAAGAATGTTGCATCTCCCCCTCTCTCTGGCTTCCTTCCTGCCACCTCACATGTCTGCTTGAACTTGACCTTGACCACTGCTTCCATCAGTGGAAGCTCCCTGAGGCAGATGCTAGCACCCTGTTTCTTGTACAGTCTTCAGACACATCAGCCAAATAAATCTCTTTTCTTCATAAATTACCCAGTCGCAGACAGCATTAAACTTGGACTAAGACCTATCTTCTCTATTTTCTTTGTAACTCACCAAATTCCATCAGTATATGATGGTGCTGACTCAAGCAGATGTGAGATATTCACAGCCATTCAAAATTTTTCCCTCACAGTTTATTATCAATTCTGAATCATTCTATCACTTTACATCCCTTAATCCTATCCTCTGTTCACTGTCTTTACTGTCGATCCCTTAGCATCCACCCCATTATTTTGCTCTTTCTAATATTATTTCCTTCAGCTTTAATTCCTTTTAATCAATTTTCTAAGTTCTTAATAGTCCGATATTTCCAAAATACAAATCTTAGTCTTCTACTTTCTACCTCATGCCTACCTACTTTAAACCACTCATTGAATTGGTTTAATATTTTCCTTTCCTT
This sequence comes from Arctocebus calabarensis, assembly GCA_963573935.1. Classification (NCBI taxonomy): domain Eukaryota; kingdom Metazoa; phylum Chordata; class Mammalia; order Primates; family Lorisidae; genus Arctocebus; species Arctocebus calabarensis. The sequence goes on from CAUYON010113993.1 coordinate 3,616, forward strand.
TGAATTTAAGTAGTCATTTAAAGATAGCTTAACTATGTACTGAGTTAGACTACGTATTGAGAGTTCCTAAGTGCTAAGTACTAGTACAGAGCCAGATAGATAGATAGATAGATAGATAGATATGACATAGTGGATGATATAGATATATAGATAATATAGTTATATATATGTATATATACGTATAGATATAGAGATAGAGAGAGAGAGATTTTTCTGGTATTTGCTACATTCTGAGAAGATGAAGCTGAGAGCTAGATTAATTGGTTCAAGTCATCCAATTTGTTACTGACTGAGTCAAGATTCCGACCCAGATTTCTCTGAATCATTTATCATTCATGTGTAGATCTTCACTATTAATACAGACCCTTGCTGATGGCTGCCATTCCATTTGGATTCCAGTCAAAACAAAGTGCCTATTTTATTTATTTATTTATTTGTTTGTTTTTTCCCCAAATGTCTGTTATATCCCTTTCTATGTGTACCTCACTCTGCACACTGAGAAGAACAAATGCATTCTTCTTTTAGCCCAATCCAACTTATGCTTAGGGCGATGAAAGTATCACCATTACTAAGAAGCCTTCATTGATAAGCACTGTCTGTGTATGGTGCCTTTTTTATGTACCTAGGAAATCCTATTCATACCACCATCATTTACTCCCAGATTTTTATCATTTTTCTCATCTTGAATATTTTGTAATAGGAAAGAATATTCTTGAGAATGAGACCTGTCTTTTTCGTTTTTATACACTACCAAAAGGATGACAAAAGGTGACAGATACATGAAACCTGATAAAGACATAGTAACTAAGTAAATGAAAAAAAAACAAATGAATAAATGCATTTTAATACTTTCCAGATCTCAGTAAGCTTTTATTCTTGAGTTACCATGTACACTAGTAATGACATCTATCATGGGCCCAGTGACAAGTGCTTAGATCATGAGGTTCTTTTTCTGAATGCCTCACTACCACTGTTAAGATTATTGTATGGATTTAGAACTCCAGAACTGTGGTTTATTTATCTTCCTTGTCTCTTTGGAGTCTCCCAATTCTTTCATCTCCCTTAATTTAAAGCCTCTCAGATTGTACAGAATCATTAATGACCTAGTATTTTAGTGTTATTTTCTTCGATCTACTTATGAATCACTCATCTTCCCTGACTAGTTGCATGAACATGATTTTCTTTGAGAAGTTTCTCCATGAAGAGAATATTAATTTTGTCGACAACATGCAGTCAGGAGAGTTTGGAGATGGCCCTTAAGATTTCTGCCACCTGATGTATGTGTTCAATTTCCTCTGCTTGAGTGTGGGCAAAACCTCTAAATATAACGGGATGGTAACTTACAGTTATGCCATGTTATGCCCATCTCCATTCATCACAGAAGAACAGAGGGAGATTCTTCCCCTGAATTTGAAGAAGCAAGTTACCATGCTATGAAAGGAACACATAGTTAGGATCTAAGGACAGCACCTAGGGGCTAAGAATCCCTGACTGACAGCCCCCCAAACAACCCAGGCACTTCTCTCTGTTACAACCAAAAGGAACTGAATTCTAAAAACATCCATGATCTTGGAACTGGACCCTGGACTTTGAATGAGATTATGTAATCTTTGCCAACATTGAATTAAACTGGAGAGACTAAATCCTATCTTACTCATGCCTGGGCTTCAAAAATCCCAGCTAACCTATGCCTGGGCTCCTAAAACATGGAAACACTGCTATTAACTGTGAGTACATGTGTGTGTTCTGAAATGCTATGGAGATGTTATGCCACAATGGGAATCTGTTATGCCACAGTGGGAAACAAATGCACTAGCACTTATTTCCCTCCATAACTCCATAGATATTTCTGGCATCCCACTTCCACATTTCTTTAAAAATAGGGCACATTTGTAGTATTCATTAAGAATTTTTTGAATTTCTGAGATGTCTAGTGTTATTTCGCCTTTGTCATTTCTGATTGATGAAATCAGGGATTTTAATTTTCTATTTCTAGTTAGACTAACCAAGGGTTTAACTATTTTGTTAAACTTTTCAAAAAACAATTTTTTAATTCATTGATCTTTTGAATAATTCTTTTGTTTTTTATTTCATTAAATTCAGCTCTAGTTTGGGTTATTTCTTTTCTTCTGCTGGGTTTGGGGTTGGAGTGTTCTTCCTTTTCCAGTTGCTTGAGATGTCCCATTAAGTTGTTGACTTCCTCTCTTTCTGTTCTCTTAAGAAATGCATGTAGTGCTATAAATTTCCCTCTTAGGACTGCCTTTGTGGTATCCCAGACGTTCTGATAATTAGTATTTTCATTACAATGCTGTTCCAAAAACACAGTAATTTCTTTCTTAATCTCCTCTTTGACACAGCTGTCTTTTAGCATAATGTTATTTAGTTTTCATGTCTTTGTATGAGTACACAGATTCTTGTTATTAGTGAGTTCAACTTTTATTCCATGATGATCTGAGAAAATACAAGGAATAATTTCTATTATTTTAAACTTGTAGAAGTTAGACTTGTGACCAAAGGTGTGATCAATTTTGGAGGATGTTCCATGGGGTGATGAAAAGAATGTGTATTCAATTTCATTAGCATGAAATGTTCTGTACATGTCTGTTAAATTTAATTGTTGTATGGTGAAGTTTAAGTCCAGAGTTTCTTTGCTTAGTTTCTTCTTCAAGGATCTTCCAACACTGCCAAAGTGGTGTTAAAATCTCTGACTATTATGGTGCTGAAAGATATCAAACTGCTCATATCTATTAGGGTCTTGCTTATAAATTAAGGAGCATTTTGGTTGGATGCATAAAAGTTAATAATTGATATTTCATCATGTTGAGTGTTTCCCTTAACAAATATGAAGTAATTATTCTTGTCTTTCCTTAATTTTGTAGTTTTAAAGCCTAATGTATTAGCAAATAAAATTGCAACCCCTGCTTTTTTCTGTTTTCCATTTGCCTGGATTATAGTTGTCCATCCTTTCACCCTGAGTCTATATTAATCCTTTAGGATAAGATGAGATTCTTGTATGAGCAGATATATGGCCTGAGTTTCTATATCCAGTCAGCCAACTTGTGCCTCTTTAGCAGAAAATTTAAGGCATTTATGTTAATTAAGAGTATTGACAAGCCTAGTAGTATTTTGGGTATCAAGTTTTTTGAAAGACTAGTGGATATTTTTAATCCTTTCACCACTGTGGAAGCTGAGTGAGTTTACTTTGGTGGTAGAGCACTATGGTGGTCATTATGGAGGATGGGTATGAGAATATCTTGAAGAGCTGGTTTAGTTATGGCAAATTGCTTCAACATGTAAATGTCATTAAAGTATTTGACTTCTCCATCACAAGTGAAACTGAGTTTAGCTGGATATAGGATTCTGGGCTGAAAGTTCTTTTGTTTTAGGAGATTGAAGGTTGATGGTCAGTCTCTGACAAAGTTTTAATAACTAGAATCCACAAAGAACTCAAACTTATTAGCCAGAAAAGAACAATTCATCCCATCTCAGTTTGGGCAAGGGATTTGAATAGAAACTTCTCTGAAGAAGACAGCCACACAACCTACAGACACATGAAAAAAAATGCTCATCATTCTTAATCATCAGAGAAATGCAAATCAAAACAACTTTAAGATATTGTCTAACTCCGATAAGATTAGCCCACATCTCAAAATCCCCAAACCAGAGATGCTGGCGTGCATGTGGAGAAAAGGGAACACTACTACACTGCTGGTGGGAATGCAAACTAATATCTTTTGGAAAGATGTTTGGATAATACTTAGGGATCTAAAAATAAACCTGCCATTTGATCTTTCAGTTCCTCAACTAGGTATATATCCAGAAGACCAAAAATCACATTATGAGAAAGATATTTGTACCAGAATGTTTATTGCAGCCCAATTCATAAAAGAAGCCCACATGCCCATCAACCCATGAATGGATTAATAAATTGTGCTATATGTACACCGTGGAATATTATGCAGCCTTAAAGAAAGATGGAGACTTTACCTCTTTCATGTTTACATGGACGGAGCTGGAACATATTCTTCTTCACAAAATATCTCAAGAATGGAATAAAAAGTATCCAATATTCTCAACCCTACTATGAAACCATTTTATAAACACCCACACTTCCATATGAAAGCTATAACCCAAGATAAAGGGTAAAAAAGAAGAGGAGAGGAGAGGAAGTGGGAGCATAGGTGAAGGGAGTTTAATTGCTGGGATCATACCTATGGTGCATTTTACGAGGGTACATGTTAAATCTACTAAGTGTAGAATATAAATGTCTTAACACAATAACTAAGAAAATGTGGTGAAGGCTATGTTAACCTGTTTGATGAAAGTATTTCAAATTGTATATAAAACCAGGACATTGTACCCCATAATTGCATTATGTAAAAAGCTATGATTTAATAAAAAAAAAATTACCCCCACAAAAAATGTGTCACATTTTCCTAATAGATACTAACCATTGACCTCACACTGCCCCTGCGCTGTTTTTGCTGGTCTCCATCAGATCTGAGGATTTTTGCTTAACAATGCTTTACTCTGCTCCACTGGTTAGATACAATATTGTCTGTTTCTAACAAATTGCCACCATTTATCAGCAATTAACGGCAGCCTAAAATAGAAGAGAAAAAAATCTCCATGGATTAGAAAGGAAAATTTTACTTTCTGACCTTCCAATCTGTGCTTAAAAGGCAAGCTTTGGATTTGTGTGTTCCTGGGGTGTTATTAAATGGAGTCCTTAATTTGAATAATACAAATGTATATTTGCATAGTGATTTGAACATTAATCTTCACAATGCAATCATGAGAAGTCATGAGATATATTATCTTTATTCGGTATGTATTTGATTTCACCAAGGTTATTTAAAGGATAGGGATAAAGATGATCATGGAGTTAACCACTTTTGATATATCCTTTCTGCACATGCCGCTCACCTGCCCTGCTTCCTAAGAAAATATAATCACTTATTCATATTTTTATTTCAAATCTCATGAAATAAAGAGTTAAGAGTTTAGTTAACTCCTTAAGAGTTTCATGTATTCATAAAACTCTTAAGGAGCCTCTGCCCTCTTTTTTGAAATGCTTCATGTTTTTTTCTTTCAAATATTTTAGGGGAGTTTTTATAAATGGAGCAGAGTTGAAAGAATTTTATAGTATCCATTCATATATCTGTCAAGATCCTGCCATTAACATATTACTGATATATATAGATCCCTCTCTCTCTCTCTCTCTCTCTCTATATATATATATATATATATATATACACACACACACACATGCCATTGATTTGTTACTGATATATAGACATATATGTATCCCCTTGTATCATTCTATCATTCCACCTTATTTGTCACAAATTAAATATCAGATATCAGTTCAATTTCCCATAAACAGCACGCATACTGTCAATATTTTTATTTTCCTTCTTTTGAAGCATTTTACATACAGTTGAAAGCAAATATATTACATGACATTCATTCAGTTTTGACAAATATATGAGCATTTGCAAGACAACTGAACTCAATAACAAAAGCTTTCATATTATAAATAGTAAGATCTTTTGTGTAAGCCCTATACCAATATTTCTCCAGACTAACATACTTGCTAAAAACCAAAACTTGCTTAAACTGTCAGGTTTCCTAGTTAATTTGAGCCTGCAAAATGCACTTCGCCAGCCCTGCTTACCCTGAGGCCATTGACTTTGGAGAGCTGCTTGGCCTGGCACATCACATTCTTGTTCTCTTGTTTCTTTTACTCCTGATCAACCTGCTTCCCTGAGACATATAAAACCTTTGCTATGGCCAGAAGGCAGGGGAGTTTTACTTTCACAATGACCCTTCTGTGTAATGGTGAATAAAGACTTTCTTTTTTGCTGGTCACCCCTGAGGTGCTTTAATCCAGGGCATTTTGACAAGTAGACATACAGGTCTTTACTTTAGATCATAAAGTTGCATTGCATTATTACATAATTAGTGGTAATGCTATTTTCAACTACCTAAAAAACAAATTGATGATACATCCATAGATGGTATCTTCTTTTGATCTCTATTTTTTGTTGTTGTTGTTCTGTTTGGTCATTTTGTTATTTTTTTCTTTTCTTCTATTTGTTCATATTATCTCTTCTAGTTAGTTTTAATAAACACTTCCCAGCAGGAAAGAATAATGAAAGAGCTCATCACTATTCATAATGAGAGAAGTTGATGTAAATTGGATTTTAGACACATGTCTTTCCTCATTCAAAATTAATCCTCCAATAGGCATTTGAGGGTAGTTTAAAAAATATTAAAAAATATTGCAAATGGGTAGTTTAAAAAGTTTCAATATATGCATGCGACACCTGGATTGATCAAGTTCACAAAACATATGACTAGTTATTTTAACCAGTACAGGTTTTATCACAGGAAGCCTGGTACTTACGACAGCTATAGAAAGTTTGAAGGTCCAGATCTTAGTTTGAGCCTTATAGAATAGTTGTCAGAACATATACAACTGACTCTAAGCTACTTTGAATATGTTGGAAGCAAGAAATCACCAATTGTATAAAAGACTGTGTCAGGGCTCAGCACAACTGAGAAAAGTGTAGATGCAACAAGGTTACTTTGACCATCTCTCATCACGCTCCCCTGAAAAAATAAAATAATCCTTTGGCCTAACTTGCCTGAAAGTTGTCATAAGACCCTCATTCCAGAGGTTCTGCCCCATGAAGCAGCTGAGGGAATTGTCTTTGCTAAGTTACTCCAAGTTTTGATTTATTTTACCATCAGGTCATTCTCCTCTTTTATCCAGTCATACTCTACACAACTGCTCAGCTTTATAAGAGCCTAAACATAAAAATATAGTTTTCCCTGGGCTTTGGGGTCAACATTTCACAAGGCTCCTAGGTCACATCAAATGTTGCTGTAATAAATGTGTTATGCTTTTGTCTTGATAATGTGTTTCATTATATAGAAGTTTCAGCCATGAACCTTAAGATGAGTAAAGAAAATAAATTGCTTTTTATCCCCTACAACTGTCAAAGTCATGCCTTCTTGACATATAGGAATCTGGAGAATGTACGACATAGCTCCAACTTGAGGAACCGAAGACTCTAACAAAGAAATGTCCAGGAAACTACTTCTGACACTGATACTGCCACTGTTATACCTGCCTCTTCACATCCAGAAAATGTAGAAAACTCAAAATTCTTTCTAAACTTACTTAAAAAACAGAATGAAAAACTGCCAACTTCTCTAGAAGGCTAATTGATGAAAATAGGTTCTATTTAGAACTGAAACCAGAAGTGCAAGCTGGTAAGGGCAATATATCTTGTAGAATACAAACATTTCCAACTAGAAAAATGGGTCAAACAAGTGAATTATCATATGTTGTGATCTCTTTATGACTAGTTTTCATACTGTCATGTTGCATCTTCCTAAAATTGTTTACATAGTTGTATAGTTTATTGTACAATTAATGTTTTATACAGAAATATTCAATTTTTTTTTTGTTTTGTAGAGACAGAGTCTCACTTTATTGCCCTCTGTAGAGTGCAGTAGCATCACAGCTCACAGCAACTTCCAAATCCTGGGCTTAGGCGATTCTCTTGCCTCAGCCTCCCGAGTAGCTGGGACTACATGTGCCAGCCACAACGCCCAGCTATTTTTCTGTTTTGCAGTTCAGCTGAGGCCAAGCTTGAACCCGCCACCTTTGATATATGGGGCAGGCGCCCTACTCAATGAGCCACAGGCACTGCACAGAAATATTCAATGTTTTAATTTAGAAATATAGTACTCTTTAGAAATTAGTTTTCTTTCGGGACAGGTCATGTTCATATCATTTAAAGTAAATTTGGAGAAGTGGATGGCAAGACAATTGATGTGAAATGAAAATAACTGCTTCTTTTGAAGTTAAAAAAATATATAAATTAAAATTTGATTCCAATGAATTGGTATAACAAGAGCTTAACTAGTGCCTAGAAGCAAATCCCAGTTTCCTATAATTAGGAAAAACATACACACACTCAGAGAAATTGCATGAAATAAATGAATAAAAGTGACCACGTATTCCTCCAAGAGTTTTAGCTATATTCTTTGAAATAAGGTTGTAAGTGGTGCTCCTAGCTTATCCTTTCTTTATAGAGCTGGTTGATACCACACAGCAAAACCTGAGAACAATGGGGTTAACCCACTTTCAAGTTTGTCTTTGATGCACTTCCAAATCTCCTCTAGTGGGAAATGAAAGTGAATTGCTTTAAGTACTTACAGAGTGGAAATAGATCAGAACAGTCAATCTCTGGCCTTGGTAGGAAGATGGTTTAGCTTATTTCTTCTTTGGAACAATGTGTCTTGGTTGATTGTATCTGTTTGAAATAAAAAGACCTACAGATATCTGAAGCAAATTAATCATTCAACAAGTACAAGTCATCTCTATGGGAAATTGCTAATCAAATATTATATGTTAATCACAAAGTCAAAAGGTTTTTATGTTTATTGGAAAAGGTTCCTGTAAATTAGTACTCTGCTTTATATGCCTTTATAATTAATACTAAGGAAGGCTAGAAAACGCAGCAAAATTACACTCTACATTAATATGCAAAGTTATAATTGAAAAAAATCCAGAAATATTTTCACAATAGAAAAAAAAAGTTTGGGTTTTTCTGAGAGTAAGAGATACTGAATTTTTTATAAAATGTTTCCTTACTGAGTATAACTGAAAGTGCATACAACCCCCATATATTCCCCACTGATAATTTGCGATAACTTCTTTCAAATATAACTTCTCTTTACCTAAAAAGAGATTTAGACAAAACAGGGCACTCCTTATCTTTAACCAAGCATATTTTGATGCAACCTATAAAGAGGGGTTATGGCACTCTCCTTCCCCCAAATTACTATTTTATTGCCTTTCACATTCACTCACATAACACAAAACTGGAAAAACACACAATCATTATAGCTTTGATGGTAGCATCAACATTTGTTATTGAAAAAGCTCAATTGCAGAATTTTAAAGAGAAACAATGACAGGGTACTTACTGCAGCTCCCTATTTCCCGTTAAGAAGCATAGTACAATAAAACATGTATAAATAAAATTCACAACTAAGCTAAGGGACAAAGTATCCCTATAACCTTTAAAACATGAGAAATTAGAGAAAAATCATTGGCTGCTATAATACTCACATGGCAACAGCCTCTGTTTAGAGGTAAGGGAATTGGCTGCTGCTGGCTGAAATGAGGATATGAATATCTATGCATCACACCACTAAAAATATGTTTACTTTTAAGTCTTCTTAATTATAACATAAAGATGTATAACCTTTGAGAAAATTCATAAATAGAAAATTAGTAAATAAGGTGATAAGTAAATAAATAATATAATGCTTTATAATTTTATTATATAAAAAAAATTGTGTAAACTGTATGTATCAAAAGCTGTGATACATACTTGAAAGAGCACTTAGGAGGAAATTTATTTTTAAAATTCTTATATTAGAAAAAAACTTAAAACTGATAAACTTACGTCCATACTAAAAAAGCTAAATATATATTTTTAATGATTTAAAATATCAACTCTTACCCATGGTAGAATCACTCCACAAAAGTAATTTAAAAGTGCAATTTCCTGGCTCGGCGCCTGTGGCTCAGCAGGCTAAGGCGCCAGCCACGTACACCTGAGCTGGAGGGTTCGAATCCAGCCTGAGTTTGCCAAACAACAATGACGGCTGCAACCAAAAAATGGCCAGGCGTTGTGGCGGGTGCCTGTAGTCCCAGCTACTTGGGAGGTGGAGGCAAGAGACTCGCTTGAGCCCAGGAATTGGAGGTTGCTGTGAGCTGTGATGCCACAG
>CAUYON010113995.1:0-18043 GCA_963573935.1 Arctocebus calabarensis
TTTGTTAGGATCTTATTGAATATTTTTGCATCGATATTCATTAGTGATATTGGTCTGTAGTTTTCTTTTCTTGTTGGATCTTTTCCTGGTTTAGGGATCAAGGTGATATTTGCTTCATAGAATGTATTGGGTAGTATTCCATTTTATTCTATATTTTGGAAAAGATTGAATAATATAGGTACTAGTTCCTCTTTAAAGGTTTGGTAGAATTCTGACGTGAAGCCATCTGGTCCCAGGCTTTTCTTTTTAGGGAGATTTTGTATGGTTGATGCTATTTCAGAACTTGGTTTGTTCAACATTTCCACTTAATTCTGGCTAAGTCTAGGAAGGTGGTGTGCTTTCAAATATTGGTCAATTTCCTTCAGCTTTTCATATTTTTTTTATAATTTTATTGAATCATAATTCTGTACATTGGTGCAATCATAGGGAACGCTTCATTACATTCAGAAATGTTTTGATCGTACTGTTACAGATAGCCTTCATGGCATTTTCTTGATCACTATATAAAGACATTGATACTCTACCTTTAATAAGTTTCACCAGTACCCTGCTAAGATACACCCGTAGGTGTGTTCCCACTAATTGCCCTTTGAACCCATAACCCATAGTAAGAAATTCATTATTCATAATTTTCTAAATTTTGCCAATTAAAGATAAAAATCATATCTCCTGTCCTTAATTTACATGTCTTTAATACTGTTTAAATATTTTTCGTAGACTAGGTATTTGATTATCCTCTTTATCCTCTTACTTTAATATCTATTCTTATTTAATTTGCTTTTAGGAAAATACTTTTATTCTTGACTTAGAAGGAAAGCATATAATAATGTAAAATTTTTATCATTTTTTGCAAATATGTTTCCCTCTTTGGATATCTCATTTAACTTTAACAATTTAACATTTAACAATTAACAATGAATTGTAAACAGAACATTTAACAATTTCTAATTTTTCATTATTACTTGTAACTTTATTAGATAGGTGATTTTGGCCAGAGCTAATTTGCATGCAGTCAAATAAATATTTTGTTTTTTGCATTTTTTGATTTGTATGTAAAATTTTTTCTCTATCAAGATTATACATTCAATATATTTTCCTAATAATTGTGTGGTTTTCTTTGTCTTTTTTTTTTTTTTTTGAGACAGAGCCTCAAGCTGTCACCCTGGAGAGAGTGCTGTGGCATCACAGCTCATAGCAACCTCCAATTCCTGGGCTCAAGCGTGTCTCCTGCCTCTGCCTCCCAAGTAGCTGGGACCACAGGCACCCTCCACAACGCTAGACCATTTTTTTTGGTAGCAGCCACCATTGTTGTTTGGCGGGTCCAGGCTGGACTTGAACCCGCAAGCTCAGGTGTACGTGGCTGGCGCTTTAGCCAGTTGAACCACAGTGGCCGAGCCATCTATGTTAAACATATTGCTTAAAAGAACCTTCCAAAATGATTTCACATTCTACATTATTCCATAGTAGAAATATCTCAACATAAATGTCTACACATGCATGCATTTATGTTTCAGTATGTGTACATACACTCTTTTCACTAAGAGTGTTATAACTCTAAATGTTATCTCAATTTTTGTGTGTTCTTTGAGAATTTTTATTAATTTTATATACATAATAATCCATATATGTGTGTGGATTTTGTGTGTTCTTTGAGAATTTTTATTAATTTTATATACATAATAATCCATATATCATGTCAACACACATTGATTTTATTATGTTCTAAAAATTGATCTGTGATTTGCTTTTTTTTCACCTATCAATATTTGCTGAGCATTTTTCCATGCCAGTTCATACAGCACTCACTAGGGTTTATTTTTATTTTGCTTTCTTTTGTTTTGTTTTGCTTTTAGAGACAAAGTGTCACTCCCTTGTCCCACTTCAAACTCCTGGGCTCGAGTGATCCTCTGGCCTCAACCTCCCTGAGCAGCTGGCATGTGCCACCATATCCAGCTAGTTATTCAATTTTTGGTAGGAATGAAATTTTGCTCTTTCTCAGGTTGGTCTTGAACTGCTGAGCTCAAGCAATTCCCCTGCCTCAGCATTGACTAGTTTTAATGATCATAGGACCATGTTTTACTTAACAATGGGTATATATTCTGAGAAATGCATTGTTGAGTGATTTCAACATTGTGAGAACATTTAGAGTGCACTTAGACCTAGATGGTATAGTCTCCTACTCACCTGGGCCATACAGTACAGCCTGTTTCCCCTATACACAGCTACATACCTGTACGATATTTTATCAAACTGAACACTGCAGGCAACTGTATTGGAAAGATAAGAAGTTGTGTCTCTAACATAGAAAAGGTACAGTAAAAATACAACATCAAAGTTAAAAAATGGTACACCTGTGCAGGCCAGCTTGAATAGAATCTTATGCGACCACCACCACATACCCAGTCTGTCCTTGACTTAAACATTATTATGCAGTGTGAGATTGTACACCATTTCACACAATAGTCTGTCAATATTTATTTATACATTTATCTATTGATTAATATTCAAATAGTTTCCAATTTTTTATTACTGTATGTTTAGCTGTGTTAGCATTTTATTTTGGTAGAATTGATTCCTAGAATGTTTATTTTGAAAAACATTTACAAATATATATCGCGAACTACTAATAGTTGCTATTTTGGAGTGGGGTTATGACGGCTTTTTTCTTTGAATATTATACATATTTCATTATTTGCATTCTTTATATTTTTACCATTTCCAAATGCACTTTCCTGCAACAAATAAAAATATATTTAAAGAATTATGGAGGCTCTCCAGGTAAATACAGTGATTGAAAACATATTTAACAAACCTGCATTTTTTAATACCTTTTTAAAGTGATAGGAAGAATATGGAAAACACGAGGAAGTCTGACTGCTTTAGAAATCTGATATATCCAAATTGTCTATCAGAAGTGATAGAGTGACAAAATTTAGTTGGCAGATCCCTCAAAAGACTTAGAAATGGCTGGCATCTCCTTCTTCAAGGAGTGTATGTATGGTTATGTGTGCGCTTGTGTGTGCAAGAGAGAGAATAAAAACAGAATTTGTTTAAATTCAGCTTCCCCTGTAACCAGCACTGATCCTCCCCTGCCTTGCTATAGGGGATTAATACACTCTAATATAATAGCAACAGTGGGGTTTGGGGTGATTATACCATGAATAATTTACTGTGGTGATACTGTACGGACGCCAGGTGGTTATATGAATATTTGCATAATAAATGTTGCAGATTCCTAGTTTCTTTCTCTATGGGTGTCCAGAATTCAATTAAGTAAGCCTAACCCCTCTAGGAAGAAAATGTACATCTTTCTCTTGAAAATCTGACCAGACCGAGATAAAAGAGATAAACACACTAATAATGAGGAAACCCAGCGAGTGAATCATGGACCCTTATCCTGAGCCTCAAGGAAAAGTCATCTTCTCAAAAAATGTACATTGACCCTGTGATACTCTGAGTAAAGAACCTAGTTGAACTACCTGAACTGCTGACCCCCCAAAGTGTGACCTCATCTAAGTATTGTTTTCAGCTGCCCAGTGGCCATTTCTTATGCAGCTGTAGAAAACTTAAACCTGAAAAGTCTCAAAATATTAGCCTGCAGCACTCTTTCCTAGAGAAGCACCTGAAAAATATATACCACCTAAATCAAATTGGTCCAGGCTCAGGCTTCAGCAAGAAAAATGAATTAAGTACAAACTGTGCGTAAGATAAGGGATTCCAGACAGAAGGCAATAGAAGGAAATTGCCAAGATAAGTGTGAAGAGACAACAGGTAACTACTGTGACTGGAGCAGGTGAAAAAGCCCCAGGAAGTTTTACTCTGTTATACACGTATTTGATAGAATAAATCATGCATTCGAACATATTGAAAAGAGGTTTAGACAATTGGCACAGTGTTCAGCATTGACTAAGTGAAAAATATGCAGAGAACTACATCACCCCAAAAAAAGGCAATATTAACGTCAGGGGGAAAAAGTTGAAGCAGGAATCTTCTTTAATGATCATACTGAAAATAGATGGCTCAGCTATGACAACTGGCTTCATAGTAATAATACTATAAATATTGAATTTGGTAAAATCAAAATTACAATTTAATTAGATTAGATACGTGGGGAAAATAGAGGCTACGCATTTTGGGGTGGTTTGGGGGCTTGACTAGGGCACAAAAAGACCTACATTTTATTTTCAATAATAGAAATAATAAATGATTCCTAAAACTTTTTTAAAAAATCAAGAAGCAGCTGAATAGGTATATTATTTAGAAATATGTAATTAAATTTCAGAAAAATCATTTAAAATTTAAAGCCATAGTGTCATGTTAGGAAAAAATATTAGGGTATGTGGATTACTACAAGGAACACTGTAGAACTATTTGACTCCAGATACATTGTGTGCAAGTGTAACTTTTTGTTTCTTGTTTTTTCAGTCTCTCTCACTCTGTCTCACTTTGTAGAGTGCAGTAGCATCATAGCTCACAGCAATCTCAAACTCTTGAGCTCAAGCAAACCTCTTGCCTCAGGCTTCTGAGTAACTAGGACTACAGAGCCTGCCATGATGCCTGGTTCATTTTTCTATTTTTAGTAGAGATAGGGTCTCACTCTTACCCAAGCTGATCTCAAACTCCAAAGCCTAAGCTCAAGCAATCCACCTGCCTCAGCCTCCCAGAGTGCTGGGATTACAGGCATGAGCCATTGTGCCCAGTGCCAAGTATAACTTTTACAAATAGTCAAAGCAGTAAATCAATTTTACAAAGAGAAAGATGCTACTGTTAGGTATAATTGTTATAAAATATTTAAGCAATTAGTGTAGGATTAGTCAGAAAGCAACCTCTTTCTCCTCTAACTAAAATTTCCTGAACCTGATTTGCATTACTATTTTCATTTGTTTTTCTGAAATGATACAATTGCTTGTAAGAGCACTTTTTTTGGGGGGGGGGTGATTCTTTCTTTTTTTCATTAGAAATGTATCTTACATATTTTTATTTTTGTGGTTGTTTTATTGATTTTTTGTTTTTAATTTTAATTTAATTTTTAAATTTCCAAACATTTAGAGGATATAAGTTTTTTTGTTAAATGGATGAATTGTAAAATGCTGAAGTCAGGGCCTCCAGTGTTCTGAGGAGCAGAATAGTGTACATTAACCTGGGTGGTAGATATGAATCTCTCTAAGCCTCCCCCTCTCATAGTGCCAATGCGCATTACACCACTGTACGACCATATATATCCCTTGTTTAGCTCCCACTTATAAGTCAGACATGTGGTATTTGTTTTTTCATTTCTCAGACACTTCACTTAAAAGGATGGTTTCCAGCTGCAAAAGATATTATTGCATCTCGTTTTTTGGCTGAATAATACTCCATGGAGAATGCATCCATAAAACATAGATTTTCTTTATGGACTCATCAGCTGAAGGTCATTTAGGTTGATTTCTTAACTTTGCAATTGTGAATTGCGCCACAATAAACGTTCTAGTGCCGCTATCTTTGTGATAAAACGATTTCTGTTCCTTTGAGTAGAAACCCAATAGTGAAGATTGCTGAATCAAATGGTAAGTCTATTTATAGCTGTTTGTGAAATTTCCATACCATTGTCCATGGCTGCTATGCTAGTTTACATTCCTGCCAACAGTTTATAAATGTTCTCTTTGATCACATCTGCACCAGCATCTATTGTTTTTGACTTTTTAGTAATGGCCATTATGATGGAGGACAGTGGTATTTCATCATGGATTTAAGCCGCATTTATCTGATAATTAGTAATGTTGAGAATTTTTTCATATATTTCTTGACAATTTGTCTATGGTCTTTTGAAAAAAATCTGTTCATGTATTTGACTCAGTTTTTCTTTTTTTTTTTTCTAGAGACAGAGTGTCACTTACGGCTATTGGTAGAATGCCATGGCGTCACACAGCTCACAGCAACCTCCAACTTCTGGGCTTAGGCGATTCTCTTGCCTCAGCCTCCCCAGTAGCTGGGACTATAGGCGCCTGTCATAACTCCTGGCTATTTTTTTTGTTTTGCAGTTCAGCCGAGGTCAGGCTTGAAACCCGCCACCTTCAGTATATAGGGCTGGCGCCCTACTCACTGAGTCACAGGCACCGCCCTTGACTCAGTTTTTGATTGAGTTATTTGTTTGGTTTTGTTGTTGTTGTTTTATCCTCAGATTTTAGTTCTTTGTCAATTCTGGATATTAGTCCTTTGTTGGATGTAGAGTTTGCAAATATTTTCTCCCATTCTGTAGCTTTTCTGCTTACTCCGTTGATTATTTGCTTTGCAGATGCTTTTTAATTTAGTTAAGTCCTTTTTATTTAGTATGATTTCCATTGTATTTGCTTTGGGATGTTAGTCATAAATTGTTTACCTATGCCAATATCCAGAAGAGTTTTTTCCTATATTTTCTTATATAACTTTTATGCCATCAGGTCTGATACTTAAGTCTTTAATGAACCCTGAGTTAATTTTTGTATGTTGTGAGAGACAGGCATCCCCATTCATTCTGCTGTCCCAGGAATAGTGATCCTGTGGACTTTGACTAAGTCCAAAATTTACATAACAAATCCTTTTACTTTTTTGTCATTATTATTTTTGCTCATGTTTTATATTTTTATTAATATTTTATTTTTAGAATAAAATAAATTCCAGTGAAATAATCCTCCCATTTTGTCCAGCACAGTTAGAACATTAGTAAGCCGTAAGGGCTACGTTGACAGCAGCAAGGCTCATGATTTAGTTCTAACTTACTCCTCTTGATTGGTGTGAGTACCTCACAAGGTTAGCTGGCAAGAGAGTGTAGAGGTCAAGTATTCCAGTCTGTTATCAGCTTTTGACAACAGTAAACCGTTTTTCTGTTTGAAGTGGAATTTGTGAATAGTTGCACAGATTGACAGTATTTTTTAATTCTGTCTGCTTAATATCCCATCATGTCAAAGAAGACTACGAGAACACTGAAAGAAGAAAACAGATTTTTTTCTTCATGAGAATTGGGAATTGCAATGATATCCTGCTTGTGCTAAAGAGAAGATGATTTGCTTGCTTTTTGATGCTGCAGTACCAACATCAAAAATTCAGTGCTCATCAGTCTTGTAACACTCATAAGGACCATAATATTTTAACTTAGAAGAAGTATATAAGCTTATACTGCAGAAATTAAAAGATAAAAGCAAAAGCAAAGACAATTCTTCCAAGCAGCAATAAGACCTGGAAATGATGTCACGAAAGCAACTTATAAAGTAGCTTATACACTTGTGCAAGAAAGGGAAGCCATTCAGGGAAGCATATTGTGAAAAAATGAATTCTTGAAGTTGTAGGATGCTTAGACCTAACATTTCAAAGTACAAACAACTGCTCTACAAAGAGACCAAAACTGATTGGAAGCAGCATTAGCCTTCAACTTCACAGGATAACTTGATGCAATACTTTCAAAGGAAAATATATATTGTTGAATTGCTTTGGATGAATTAACTGATACTACTGACTAGGCACAGGTTTTATACTTTCTTTGGGTCAGCTCAAAACATTTTCTTTGCCAAGAGTTACTTCCTTTTGGCACTCTTGCAAATGGAAGACAGAGAATAAATATATTCACAACTTTGAAGATAAATGCTATGAAGTAGGACTGAATTTGCTAAATTTAGTAAGTGTATGTGAATAGACAGTGCACAGTCTATGACAGGAAAATGTGAAAGATTTGCCCAGATAAAGAAAGGTATTTCAGCCTCACCTACCTGACATCACCAAGGCACCTCAAGCTACAAGTGTAATTGATTGAGCTCTCATTAGATGACATTTTAAAGTTATTGTTTTATGCTAAGAAATAGCCTATTGAAATGCAGAAAAATGCAGTATACTACCTACATCTTTGTCAACATGCCTGAACAATGTTGCCTTGCTCTTAATCACTTATTGATGTGAACAACAGCATCTGGTGACTAATATGAAAACCTTTATGCACACAAACTAGAAAATCTAGAGGAAATGAATAAATATCGAGAGGAAACACATCCTCCCAAGCTTGAATAAGAAATAGAAAAAGAAATCCTGAAGCGCCTAAGCATGAGCAATGGAATTGAAAGAATAGTTCTTCCAACAAATAAGAGCTCTGGCCCTGAGAGATTCACAGCTGAACAGTATCAGATCTACAAAGAAAAACAGGTCCCTATCCTCCCAAAACTATTCTACAGTGCTGAGCAGGAGAGAATCCTCCTTAACTCATTCTACAAAGCCGTTATCATCCTGATGTCGAAGTCAAGAAAGACTTTGCATCTGCTGAGATGATCATATGATTGCATTTTTATCTCTAACCAAATCAAGACACAAGTAAGGTCACAAATGACTGATACCCATCCAGAGGATCAAATGAGTCTGTGGACCTCTGTGCTGCACCATTCAAATGCTTTCTAACAAAAAGTAGACATAACAAAGTCATTAAAGGTTAGTTAACTTGAAAACTAATACATAGTTTTTATTTTTTGGAATTGCTAAGTACATATTAGTTATATTTTTACAAAATAATGAGTGAATGTGGCCTTATATTATTATACCTAAAGAGACGTGGCCTTTCAACATAAAAAATTTCTTCATCCCCAGCCTATCCAATTTCCTTACCACCATTTATTGCACAAGGCATCCTTTCCCCAGGGTACGTTTTCTTCTGCTTTGTCAAAAATCAATTGGTCATAGCTACATGGTTTCATTTCTGGAGTCTCTATTCTGTTACATTGGCCCATGTCTCTACCTTTGCACTAGTTTCCTGCTGTGTCACTTAGCTATAGCCTGCTAGTTTAATATGAAGTCATGTAATGTGATGCCTCCATCTCTGTTCTTTTTGCTTAAGATTGCTTTAGTAATTTGGGCACTATTTTGGTTCTGTATGAAGTTCAGGATTATATTTTCTAAATCTGTGGAAAAGGATGTTGGAATTTGGATGGAACTTGCATTGAACCTGTAAATCACTTTGGGCAGTGTGGACATTTTAACAGTGTTGATTCTTCCAATCCATAAGTATGGGATTATTTTCCATTTATTTGTGCCATCTATGATTTCTTTCGTCAGTGTTTTGTAGTTATTTCCTTGTAGAGATCTTTCGCTTCCTTGGGTAAGTATATTCCTAGGTATTTTATTTTCTTTGTAGCTATTAGAAATTATATTATTAATATTGGACATTTGATTTGACTCTCTGCTTGACTGTTATTAGTATATAGAAATGCTACTGATTTGTGTACATCAATTTTGTACCCCAACTTTACTCAATTGTTTTGTTTTGTTTTTGTTGAGACAGAGTTCTACCCTATGCCCTGAGCAGAGTGCAATATAATTGTAGCTCACTACAACCTCAGACTTGGGCTGTGGGCATCCTGCTGCCTCAGCCTCCAAAGCTGCTGGGATTACAGACGTTTGCCACGGGGCTCGGCTGGGTTTTTTCCATTTTTTTCATGAGTCAGGGTCTCACTCCCGCTCAGGCAAGCCTCGAACTCCAGAGATCAAGCAATCCTCCCGCCTCAGTCTCTCACAGTGCTGGGATTACAGGCATGAGCCACTGCTCTCGGCTGACTCTACTAAATTTAATTCCGTTCTAGGTGTCCTTTGGTGGAGACTTTATACTTTTTCTAGACACAAGAGCATATCATCAGCAAACAGGGATAGTTTGACCTCCTCTTTCCTCATTTGGATGCCATTTATTTTGTTCTCTTGCTTGATTTCTCTGGCTAGGACACCCAGGACTCTGTTAAACAGAAGTGGGGACAGTGGGTATGTTCTAGTTTTAGGGAAATGCTTTCAACTTCTTCTCATTCAGTATGATGTTGGCTGTAGGTTTCTCAAATATGGATTTCATTACTTTGAGATAGGTTTTTCCTATGCCTAGTTTGTTGACAATTTGTATCATGAATCACATTTATTGATTTCAGTACATTGAACAATCCTATATTTCTAGAATAAAACACACTTCATCGTGAATGATTTTCACGATGTGCTGTTGAATTTGGCTTGCTAGTATTTTTTTGCGAATTTTTGCATCTATGCTTATGAAGAATATTGTTCTGTAGTTTTCTTTTTTTATTGAGTCCTTTTCTTGGCTTTAACATCAGAATGATGATGGCTTTGTAGAATGAGTTAAGGAGGATTCTCTCATTCTTAGCACTATAGAACAGTTTTGGTAGGATAGGAACCTGTTCTTCTTTGTAGATCTGATACTGTTCAGCTGTGAATCTGTCAGGTCCAGAGCTCTTATTGGAAGAATTTATACTATTCTTTCAGTCTCATTGTTCATTCTTAGGTTCTTCAGGATTTCCACTTCCTTCTTATTCAAGCTTGGGAGGGTGTTAGTTTCCAAATATTTATCCATTTCCTCTAGATTTTCTAGTTTGTGTGCCTAAAGGCTTTTCTATTAGTTGCCTGATGATATTTTGCATTTCTGTGGTATTAATTATAATGTCTTCTTTTTCATTTCCTATTGATCTCATTTGAGTTCTTTCTGTTCTATTTCTGGTTAAAGTAGCTAGTGTCTCTCAATTTTATTTATTTTTTCAAAGAATGAATTTTTCATTTGCTGATCATTTTTATTTCGGGGGTTGTCTCTCATTTAGTTTTGTGTTGAGCTTCACTATTGCTTGTCTTCTGCTAGCTTTTGGTTCAGTTTGATCTTCTTTTTCTAGTTCCTTAAGGTATGATTTTAGATTGTTAATTATTGCTCTTCCTTTCTGACGTATACAGTTAAGGCTATACACTTACTCAGCAGCAATGTTTCTTCTTTATCTCAGAGATTTTGGAAGATTGTGTCATCTTTGTCATTTAATTCAAAAAGTCTTATATTTTCATCTTAATTTTCTCATTGTCACAAAGATTGTTCAGTAGCAGATTGTTTGATTTTCCTGTTTTTGTGTAGTTTTGAGAGTTTCCTCTTGAAATTAATTTCTGGCTGTGGTCTACTGTAAACTGAGAAGATAAATATATAATTTTGACTTTTCTGAATTTGCTAAGACCTGATTTATGGTCTAAAATATGATTTATTTTGGAGAGTGTCCCATGTGCTGAGAAGAATACAAATGCTGCAGCTTTTTTCTCTTTTTTTCTCTTTTCTTTTCTTCTTCTTTTTTTTTAATGTGTTCTATAAATATCTGTTAGCTCCCCTTTTTTCTAGAATCCTATTTAAGTTCATTGTTTCTTTGTTGAATTTCTGCCTCCATGATCTGTTCAGTCTGGTCACTAGATTGCTGAAGTTCTACCCATCATGGTTCTCATCTTCAATTCTATGCTTAGATCCAGTAGAATTTATTATATGAATCTGGAGGCATCTGTGTTACGTACATATATATTTAGGATTAATATATCTTCTTGTTGAATTGTTCCCTTTTTCATTAAAAATAGACTCTCTTTGTGTTTTTTTTTACCATTGTTATTTTAAATTCTATTTCATTTGATATGAGAGTAGCTGCTCCTGATCACTTTTGATTTCCTTTTGTATGATACATTTTTTTTCACTCATTGACCTTTTGAGAATATTGGTCAGTTAAATGGGTTCTTGGGGACAGTGTATATTTGGGTTGTGTTTTTATTCATTCAGCCTGTTTAGATCTTATAATTGCAGTGTTAATACCATTTAATTTTTGTATTAGTATTGATACATGAGATATGTTTTTGTTCATCATTTTCATCCTTATCTATTTGCCTTGTTCTTTCCCTTTTGCTACTATTTTATATGATCTGTGAGTTTTAGCTTTCAAGTGGTTTTATACGGGTAGTGGCAAATTTCTTTAGAAATGAAGTGTTCGGAAAGAATTTATATCTCCTTCCTTTATGAAACTTACTTTTGTAGGATACACAATTTTGGAGGTGAAGTTATTCTGTTTGAGAAGACTAAAAATGGGCCTCAGATTCCTCTGTTTGTAAGATGTCTGTTTGTCTTATGGGTTTTGATGGGTTGATTCTTTTCCCTACATTTTTGACTGACTGAGTTGATTAGAAAACTATTTATCTTCAAGCTCTGAAATTCTTTTTTCTGCTTGGTCAGTCTGTTGTTAGAAATGTCTGCTATTTTCTAAAATTTCCTAAGTTTCCCTGAGTTCTTTCATGTCTTTTCTTATGTTATCTATCTGTTTAATTAATTTTTCATTAATATCTTGATTTTTAAAAATTTTTTCATGTTGGTTTTCCACCTTCTCAACAATCTCAGTAATCCTATTTGCCATCCATTTTCTGAATTTCATATCTGCCATTTCAACAATTTCCTGTCATTGGAGTCCATTACTGGAGAACTGTTGTAATACTTGGGAGGGGAGGTATCAAAACAGCCTATAATTTTAACGTTGCCAGAAATCTTGTTCTGCTTCCTTCTCATCTGAAACTTCGTCTGTCAGCTCAAGATAGATAGCTTTGCAGTACACCTGTTCTCTGTTGAACTCTGTTGCTCGGTGAAGAGGAGTGGTCCATGGGTGGTGAGCTTGAGTCTTATACCAGAAGAATGACAAAGCAGGACAGGGGCAGGTACACAGGGAGCCTTTAATACTGCTGCTCTCCTGACTCTTCCTGTTCCTCTTTGTTTATCATGGGCAGTCCATGGGCTTCAGCAAGAGCCATTGGCTCACCCCAAGTCTATCAGTAACATTTGTTGGCCCCTGGCAGCTCGTGAGATCGCAGCCCAGGTGTCTCACCTGCAGCCTTTGTCACCCTATATTGAGTTGAGCACTGCCTCATCCAGGTCCATCAGCAATGATACCTGTCACCTTACAGTGGCTTGTATGCTACTGTAGCTGATGGCAGTGGGGTAATGGCCTGTGTGTTCACCTGCCCAGGTCCCTGGTGGTGTTGGGCATGTATGGCCCTGGCAGAGAGTGTGGAAGAATGCAGGCCTCCCCTCCCAGGTCCAGCAGGGCTGATCTGAGCCCTAAGTAGATGCAGCACACTGGCACTGGGATCTAGTGGCACCAACCACAGTGCCCAAGGCTTATAAGCCAGTGGGAGCTGCTGTGCCTTCTATCCAGAGCAGTGCTGCTGCACGATATCCATTCAGTTCCCTCTGTCAGTTAGTTGGGCAGCATGGTGCAGTGTAGAGGGCTGCCCACAGCTCTGACTGTAATGTTATGAGTGAAGTGTGGAGCCCTGGGATTCTCTTCCCTATCCTGTCTTCACATTAGGATCCTTTCCCCAGGTACCTTGGATTCTGCTTAGCAGTTCTGCCCACCTCCTGCTTCATTCCAGGAACTTCCTTTCACCTCCCCATTGATTACCAGCACTCCCTGAAGGTGAACACCTCTCACTACTGTCAGTCTTTTCTGAGAGTCATTTGTGCAGCTGCTTCTTGCCCCCCATTTGGAATCCCTCTGGGAGATGCTCTATCTTGGATATTTTAAAGAGATATTACACTGAAATGCACAAATCATTCTCTTAAAATTAACTATTTCTTTGAAAAGATGTTTTCCAACATCTTGCCTAGACAAGGCAACAAAATTCCAAGAATACTCAATGCAGTAAGTGCATTCAGGTATATAATACATGTACTCAATGTTCCCATACAAAACTCCCTTTTGGAATAGATATTTTTCCTGCTGGATAACCTGCTAGATGGATGCTAAATATATTCCCTATGGAAGAAATGGAATGGACTGTTAAAGTGAATAAAGTTTATAAAAGAACATCAAAAGTATGAGCAAAAACTATTCTGGTGTATTTCCAGCTACGAGAAAGAAAATTTTAAATTCTAATTTTTAACACTGTATTGCAAAAGCATGAACAAATGCTTTGGTTCATAGGGCAATTTATATTTAGATGAAGTTTGTTTGACTTCTGTGATATAAAATATTTTCAGAATGTTAGTTTACATTTAATTTTTGTTGAGGAGTTTCACAGCAGAAGTAAAGAAAAGAAATTTTATTAAATACACTAGAAGCCATAGAGGAATATAAGTGAAATTTATATTCTTTTACATATTTGCATGAAAACAAATTCACCAGAAAAAAGCTAATTTTATTCAAAAGTATTACATTTGAAGGCAAAAGTTACCAATCATTGGTAGCTGATCTACAACATAAAATTATATCTGCTTTTCATGTAATATTTAAATGAAGATTTTAACAACTTAGTTACAATTCTGATATAATGTGGGAAGGTTAATTTTTATTAACTATCATATTATTCTGAAATTTTAGAATTACAGATAAGTTGCAAAAATATAAAAAAGTAACATAAACTCTTTTCTTGGCTTCTTCTACTACTAACATCTTAAATAACATTAGTACAATTACCAAAACTGGGACATTAACATTGATACAATACTATTACCTAAACGACTGACTTATGTGAGTTTTACCAGTTTCCAGTTCTCTATTCTAAAGTCCCATCTGGAATCTCATTTCCACATGAATGTGAGCCTCCTTGGCCTCCTCCAATCTGTGGCAGTTTCTTGTTCTCTGCTTCATTACATCACCTCGACACTTGTGAAGAGTATTGGTCTGTGATTTTTGTTGTCTGTCCTTCAGTATGGATATGTCTGGCATGTTCTCTTGATTAGAAAATGGTATAAATGTGGGGAAGAATACCACTAAAACAACTTTGCACCCTTCTCATGCATCAGGAGGTGTATATATGTATTTTATGACCAGTGATGTTAATCATGCTTGCTTGCTTGCTAAAAAGTTATTATTTTTTCTTTGATAATTAACAAATATCTTTGGGAAATAATTTTAAAATATTAAAAATTTTTCTTTATTTCAAACGGCAACACACTAATTTTAGCATTCATCAATATACCTCATTAACACTAATTATAGTATTACTGAGGTGTTTGACTAATTGTGGTTTTTCTATTTTACTTTTTCTTTTACATGTATTAATTGGAATTATTTTATAAGAAAGATATCGCCTTTCTCTTCATGTATTTATTTATTCAACACTGTATTGTTATCAATACAGATCTGTGGATATTTGTTATATTATGTGGAATATAATACATTACTGTCACACTTTATTTTATTTTATTTTAAGACAGAGTATCTCACTCTGTTGCCCTAGGCTAAGGTGTCTTCATAGATCACTGCAACCTCAAACTCCTGGGCTCAAGCAATCCTCTTGTCTCAGCCTCCCTAGTAACTGGGACTCCAGGTGCCACCACACTAGACTAGTTTTTCTGTTTTTTAATAGAGACAGGATCTCATTCTTGCTCAGGCTACTTTTGAACTCTGGAGCTCAAGCAACCCACTGTCTCAGCCTCCCAGAGTGCTATATGATAGGCATGAGCCACCACACCCAATTTTTACCCTTTATTTTAATATGAATAATAAAATAATTTTTCCAGTTGTAGCCATTAAGAGCTCTTTTGAGTTAATATCTGAGTTCTTTCAACATGGTCGTGTCCTTTTTGTAAGTGTACTTACATTCTGAGAGAAGATCTTCTGTTCAGTTTGCATTTTCCCTGTCTTAGTCTTGCATTAAATCATTTCTCCAAAGACATTGTACCAGGATTCTCTCAAGAAAATGAAGCAATGGGATATGTCATCTATGTATACTGAGACATTTTGTTTTAAGAAACTGGCTCACACTATTGTGGATGCTGGCAGGCCCCAAATCTGCCTGATAGACTGAAGGAAGACCCTGGGAAGAGTGGTGTAGCTCGTGTCTGAAGGCAGCCTGCATGCAGAATTAGCCATTTCTTCTGAGAATCTCAGTCTTTTTCTGTTAAAACCTTCAAACGATTAAATGAGGGCCACTCATGTTATGGAAAGTAATCTGTTTTACTCAAAATTCTAATTTCATCTAGAAAGCACCTTCATAGTACCATCTAGATTGGTGTTTGACTGTGGCATGGTACATATAATTGACCAGCATGGAGCTGATTTCTTTTAATGGAGAATACTTAGAAATCAGCACCTGGATGCCAGGTGTTCTCTTTCCTACTGGACAATCAGAGACTTTCAGTGGACAAGGCTAAAAACCATAGGTATGCATACTAATTTCATGGATACACACAACTCACTTTCTCTCTTCCTCCATGTACTGAATTCGTACTTAATATTCTGATTCCCATCAGCATCACAAAGTTTATTTTCACCTTCCTCTTTCCTCCAACATGGATTACAACAAGATAACACATGTATAGAGTCATTTGCAAATGACTTATATACTCCTGAGAAATAAATGCACTGACTTTTTAACAGTATGTGTCCATTTAGTCAAATGCACATGTAGTGTCTTGTCAAAATAGTATTTTTCAATGTGAATTGGGCTAGTTTTATTCCCACTACCTTCAGTGAAGTGATGTTATTCATTTGTAACACCTTTAGCTTCTCCTATTTTTGTTTTTAGTACTTTTAGGTGGTAGGTCCGTTTTCAATTCAGTGATTTTATGAACAGTGAATATTTAGATTTAAATGTCTATCAATTTGTTTTCAAAATATGTATTCATCCTTAAGTAGTAAATGTGGCTTCCATTGTAGATTGTGGATAAGCTCAGTCTCCCATTGGAAATCGGAGGAAAAGTCTTTGACCCTCCTCGTCATGTAGATTTTGTTCTCTCCTGTTCCAGAATTTACCAATTCTCGAGATGTTCACCTACCACCAATCAAACTGTTATTTAGTGATAAAAATTAAGCAAAAATGCTAGCATAATGCTTCAAACTGCCATGATAACTCTTAAGAATTCTCTAACACATGTGGTTTGTTAACTGATTTTGCATTAGTTTTTGTATCTAGTAAGAGCTTGCCGTAGAACATTAAAACAATACAAGAGTGTCCAACTGTGTTTACTTTATATGAAAAGGGGCACTTGGTCATTTTTAAATTTTTTTTATTTTATTTTATTAAATCACAAACACATAGATCATGTATACATTAATGCATTTATGGGGAACAATGGGCTGATTTCATGTTGAATTAGGAATGCTTACATCACACTGGTTAATATTTGAATCCTTCTCTTTTGTTGATCCATAAGGTTTACACATATTTATGGGATACATGTGGTATTTTCTTATGTGCATAGAATGTGCAAAAATCAATTCTAGGGATTTAGGATATCCAGACTCTAGCAATTATCATCTCTATGTCTTGGGAACATTTCAAATCCTCTTCTCTAGCTATTTTGAAATAACAAACATTGTCAATGACCATAGTCACCCCCTCTGCTAGTGCATATTAGAATGTATTCTATCAATTTAATGGTATGTTTCCTTGATCATATTTTTAAAAATATGCTCAACTTCAGATATATTGCAAGCAAATGTTTTTCTAAAGAAATTATGCTAAATCAGTAAATATTAACACTTTCAAAACCTTGGAACCTTGTAATAAAAAACAAATCTACTGTAAATGTATGATTTCATATAAATCACATTCTAGAAAAGGCAAAACTTACAGCGGGAGAAAACAGATCACTGTTTACCAAAGGCAGGATTGATATCAAAAAACCCGGAAGGATCTTGTGCTGGAATAGAAATGGTTTACATCTTGATGTTGGTAACGCTACAGAACTGTATACATTTGTCAAAGGACATCAACTGAACACTGCAAAATCATATATGTTGTATTGAAAATCATATTTCCATTATAAAAACCTGTAATGAAAAAAGGACAAAAGCTGATTTACAGTCCATCGAAAGTAAGGTTTAATAACAGTATGTTGGAATGATTATTCAATGATGTGCCGTGGATGACAAAAACAACTACTTTTTATCTTAGGCTTCTTTAAAACATGTACATTATACTCATTTGTAGTGATCTCTCCTGCAGCAATAATTTTTATATATTTATAATCACTCTTTATATGAATTGAGATGTGACATTTAGGATATTTCCTAAATATAGGAAAAGACAATGGAAAAGTTTTATAAGTTGATGTAAGCTCAGAGTCAGGCAAGCAGCCTTGAAATAAGAGATTAAGACGTGTATAGGAGTAGATTTGTAGATTTTTTTTTAACAGGAGTATGGGTGGAGGGAGGGCAATTGGTGGGATCACACCTATGGTGCATCTTAGCAGGGTACTGGGGAAACTTATTAAATGTAGAGTATCAATGTCTTTATATAGTGATCAAGAAAATGCCATGAAGGCTATCTGTAACAG
>CAUYON010113996.1:0-10268 GCA_963573935.1 Arctocebus calabarensis
CTGCTGGGGCAGATCTTCAGAGTCCTGGCAGTTGCCGGCAGAGTCTCTAGCAGATGGTGGACCTGCAGAAGCCCTGCAAACTTGGGTGTGGAGCCACACTGTTGCCCGGGGATTTACTCACCAGGGGCAGACCTGCAGGGGTCTTGTGGGTGCCAGGCAGAGGCCTGGGTGGTCACTGGGGGAGTTCCTTGCTGGGGACAGACCTGCAGAGCCCTGGTGGTCACTGGCAGAGTCTCTAGCAGATGGCGGATCTGCGGAAGTCCTACAAGCTTGGGCGCAGAGCCGCACACTCGCCAGGGGATTTAGTGACCAGGGTCTGGCCTGCGGGGACCCTGCAGGTGCCAGGCAGGAGCCTGCGTGGTCACCCGGGGAGGAGTTCCTGGTTGGGGGTAGACCTGTGGAGGCCTGGTGGTGGCTGTCAGAGTTTCTAATAGACAGCAGACCTGCGGAAGCCCGGCAAGCTCAGAGCACAGGGCCAGGCACTCACCTGCAGCTTTCCTGGCCGGAGGGGAGAGAGCCTTGCGTGGCCCCACCCACAGTCTTTTCCAAGTGGGGTGCTTGTTCTGGAAGGTGGGGGTGGGGGCGCTGCTCAGGGACCTCCTCCCTCAGTCTCAGCAGGAATTAGGCTTCTGGTTCATCAGGTAAGGGGGTAAGGGTGTACAGTAAGTTCAGAATGGTGGGGAAAACTTTAGTTCAGTTTTTCTGCCTAGCAAAAGAGTTTTCAGAGTCACACCGGTGAGCTCAGAGGAAGCACTCCTCACTTCCCACAGCACTCTTCCATGGGGTGAGACAAGAGGTCCACAGTTCACCACTTGTCTGTAGAAAACTCGCAGGAGCAAAAGAGGAGAATAAAAAGAAAGGGAACAGAAAAGCAAGAAACTCAGAGCTTTCTTGGGGGAGGGGACGAGCACTTTCCTTTCAGATGAATTTTGTACCTGAAGCGTGCTTTCTTGGTGTTGCAGACAGTCTCAGCAGAGGTTATCCACAGAAATCACTTCTCTCTCTCAGCTGGGCTCCCAGTATTCAGCTGCTCTTAATTGCGCAGTTTCTGGAGGTTATCTTCCCTTTTGGACAGGAGCGTTTTTCGGAAGCTGCTTCCAGTCAGCCATCTTGCTCCACCCTGACCCATTTGCTCATTTTTAATTAGATTATTTGATTTTGTTTTTTGCTATTGTCTGAGTTCCTTATATATACTGAATATTGATCCCTTGTCAGACAGATAGTTGGTAAATATTTTCCCACATTCTGTACTTGTCTCTTCATTTTGTTGATTGCTTAGATTGCTGTGCAGAAATTTTTCAGTTTGATATAATCCTATTTATCTATTTTAGTTTTGTTTTTTTTGTCTATGCTTTTGAGGTTTTATCTAAAAATTCTTTGCCTAGACCAAATCCTGAGGCATATCCCCTATGTTTGCTTCAAGTAGTTCATATTTTTGGGTCTTGTGTTTAAGTGTTTATGTTGAGTTGATTTTTGTATATTGTGAGAGACAGGTATCTAGTTTCATTCTTCCTGCATATGGATATACTGTTTCCTCAGAAGGATTTAGTGAAGAGACAATCCTTCTTTCCCCCACTGTATGGTCTGGATGACTTTATTGAAAATAAGTTAGGTATAAATATGTGGATTTTTTTCTGGACTCTTTCTTCTGTTCCATTGATCTGTTTTTATGCCAATACTATGCTGGTTTGTAGTATATTTTGAAGTCATGTAACTTGATGCTTCCAGCTTTGTTCTTTTTGATAAGGATTACTTTATCTATTTAGGATCTTTAGTATTTTCATAAACACTAATTTTAGGATTGTTTATTCTATATCTGTAATGAATGTCATTGTTATTTTGATTCAACATCTTCTTTTTTTTTTGGACAGGAAGTAGAATTTATTATTGGTAGGCACAATGATAGGCAAAACAGTGGTAAGTCCTCTCAAGTACAGGGCCTGCCACTTGTCCAGGGAGCCACAATTGGGGATGTATTTGACCCCACAGCCATCTCGGATGAGTCACTTCTCAGCCACCATGTCTTCAAATTCATCTGGGATAAACTTGGTAAAACCCCGTTTCTTGAAGATGTGAATCTTCTTCTGATAGCCAGGGAACTTCAACGTGGCCCTGCGAAGGGCCTCAGTAACATGCTCCTTGTTCTGTAGTTTGGTGTAGATGGACATGATGACTTGGCCAATGTGAATCATGGCCACAGTGCCCTGGGGCTTTCCAAAGGCACCACGCATACCTGTCTGGAGCCTGTCAGCTCCAGCACAGGACAACATCTTATTGATGTGGATAACATGGAAGGGGTGAAGCCGCACTAGGATATGAAAGCCATCTTTTCCACAACTTTTCACCATGTAATGGGGATTGCATTGTTACCTTCAATAACACAGACATTTTAACAACATTAATTCTTCCACTCCATGACTATAGGTTATCTTCATATTTTGGTTCCCTATTTTATTTCTTTCACCAATATTTTATAGTTTTCCTTATATAGATCTTTCACTTATTTGGGCAGTTGATCTCTATTTATTTCATATTCTTTGTAGCTATTGTAAATGGGATTGTTTTCTTTATTTCTTTTTCAGCCTGTTCATTATTGGCATATATAAATGTTACAGATTTTTATGCTGAGTTTTTTTCCCTGAGTTTGTTTATCAGTTCTAAAAGTTTTTTGGTGATAATACAAGGTTTTTCATATATCGTATAAGATATATGAAAAAGGCTAATTTGGCTTTTTCTTTTTAATTTGGATGTGCTTTACTTCTTTCTTATACTTAATCATTCTGGATCTCCTATTCCAGGAATATGAGAATGAAATATGAATGTGGGCATTCTTGTTTTCTTCCAGATCTTAGAAGAGGGAGTTCTCATTTTTCCCCTTTCAGTATGATGTTATCTGTAGGTTTGTCATGTATGACCTTTATTGTTTTGAGGTATGATTCTTCTATACCTAATTCTTAGGAGTTTCCATCATGAGAAGATGTTGAATTTTATCGAATATTTCTTTCTGCATGTATTAACATGATCATATTGGTCTTACTTTCTTTGACTTGTGTATATTGAACCATCATCCTTGCATCCTGGAATAAATTCCACTTGATTATGGTATGTAATCTTTTGAATATGCTGTTGGATTTGGTTTGCTAGTATTGAGCATTTTCCTATCTATGTTCATCAGGGGGATATTGGTGTATAGCTTTTTTTGTTGTTGTTGTTGCTGCTAATGTGCCTTTGTTTTAATATCTGGGTAATGTGTTTGGAAGAATTATAGCAGAAGCTTATAGCTTGTGTTTGGAAGAATTCTCTCCCTTTTAATTTTTTTTGAAAGCTCAAAAAGAAGTGGTATCCCTTCCCTTCCCTCCTTCATCCTAGGCTATAGTTGTGTTTCATTTTTCATATGCCAGTGTAAGTATAAATTCATTTCACAGTAGTACTGAGTACATTGGGAAGGAAGAGGAGGGGGAGGGGAAGGAAGGAGGTAGGTTGATAGAGGGAAGGTTAATAGGGGGACCACACCCATGGAGCATAATGCAAGTACAAGTTGAATCTATAAGGTGTAGAACACAAATGTCTTAATATTGTAATTGGGTAAATGAGGTGAAAGCTATGTTGATTAGTAGCATGTAAGCACTCCAATTTGTACAAATAATCAGCACGTAGAATCTCATGATGGCATAAATGTATGTATGATCTATGTACAAATGACTTAATTAAAAAAAAAGAAGTGGTATTAGGTCTTTAAAAATTAGGTAGAATTCAGCAGCGAAGTTATCTACTATAATTTCCTTTGTTGAAAGGCATTTTGTTACTGATTCAATTTCATGACTAGTTATTTGTATGTTTAGGTTTTCCAGTTTTTCATGGTAGGCTGTATATGTACAGGAATTTGTATATTGCTTCTAGGTTTCCAAATTCATTGGAATATAGCTGTTCATAATATTCTCTAATAAACCTTTGTATTTCTGTGCTATCAGTTGTAAAAAATCTCCTTTTTTATCTTATTTGTGTCCTTTTATGTTAATCTAGACAAAGGCTAATAAATTTTATTATTTCAAAAAAACCCAAATCTTCATTTTATTGATCTTTTGTAGTATTCAAGTCCCAGTTTTATTAATCAGTTGTAATTTATTATTCCCTTTCTTTACTAATTTTTGGTTTGGTTTGTTCTTATTTTCTAATTCCTTGAGGTTCATTATTATTATTTATCTGAAATCTTTCTTTGTTTGATGTAGGTGTTTACTGCTATAAACTTCCTTCTTATTATTGCTATTGCTCTATCCTATAGGTTAAGTATGCTACATTACCATTTTCATTTGTCTCAGGAAATTCGAAAATTTCCTTCATAATTTCTTTTTTGACCCATTGGTTTTTCAGGAGCGTGTAGCTTAAATTTTATCTATTTATGTAGTTTCCAAAGTTCCTCTTTTTACTGTTTTCTAGTTTATTGTATTGTGGCCAAAAGGACCTTAAATAAGAGACCGGGCCTCACACTGTCACACAGGCTAGAGCACAGTGGTATGATTTAGCTCACTGCAGCCTCAAATTCCTGCCTCTAGTTTTGACTTTTAAAAATTTTCTTATATTTCTCTTAAAACCTAATATGTAGTCTATTCTATAGAATGTTCTGTGTACTGATGAAAAGAACATATTCAGTGGATAAAATGTTCTGTAAATGTCAGTTAGGTCCATTTGGTCTAGCACAGTTTAACTCCAATGTTTCTTTGTTAGTTTTCTGTCTGGGTGATCTGTCCTTTGCTGAAAAAAAGTGTGTTGAAGTTCTCTACCATTATTGTATCATATCTATCTTTCCATTTAGGTCTATTAATATTTGCTTTATATATCTGGTCCTCTGGTGTCAGTGCATGTATACTTATAATCATTCTATCCTTTTGCTTAATTGACATTTTACTGTTTTTGACTTAAAGTCTATTTTATATAAGTACAGCTACCTTTGCTTACTTTTGGTTTCCATATGCATGGAATATCTTTTTCCATGTCTTCATTTTTAGTCTGTGTATTTCTATGTCTTCATTTTTAGTCTGGTAAGGACAGTCTTGTGGCAATATGTAGTTTTATCTTGTTTTTTTAATCTGAATGGAACTGAATGGTTAGGTCATAATTTTTAATCCACCCTGCTGACCTCTTTTAATTGATATTTTAAGAATACTTACATTTAATATAATTATAGATATGTTGGAGCTTAAGTCTGCCGTTTTATTTATTTATTTTTTGTTTTCTATTTGTTCTTTTTTTCATTTACCTTACCGTTGATTACTTAAAATTTTTGAAATCATATTTTGATTTATCTATAGTGTATTTGAGCCTATTTTTATGTAGCTTTTCAAAGCACTTTCTTGAATTTTTATATGACTTTATACCTAACTTATCAGAATCATTTTAGGAATTCTAGTGGAATGTGGAAGCCTAGCATTTTTACCACCTGTTTATAATAAAATTACCTTATTATAAAAAATTTAAAAAAATATTTTCTATAGCTACATTTTGAGCTACATTAAACAGTGTTAACATTTTTGCTTCATTGTTGAGCATAATTCATAAATCCAAGAGAAGAAAAATGAATTGTATTTATGAATATTTTTACTGTTTCTATTGTTCTTTCTTCCTTTTTACTATTCCAAAATGTATCATTTGTTTAGAGAACTTCTTTTAGTCATTATTTTAAGGTAGACTTTCTGATGACAAAATTCTCTTAATTTTTCCTTATAAATTTTTTACGATTTCTCTTCATTTCTTGTAGAGTGATTTTGCCGGAAATAGAATTCTAGTTTCAAAATTCTTTCCTTTCAGCACTTGAAAGATGTTGCATCATTTCTTTATCTTCTCCATGGTTTCTGATGAGAAATTTATAGTCATTAAAATATTTTTTACCCTATATCTAAGATGCTGTTTCTTTCTTGATGCTTTTATAATTTTTTTCTTTGTCTCAGTTTTCAGAAGTTTGATATGTCTTGGTGTGGATTTGGGGGGATTTATCCTGTTTGGAATTTTTTTTCAATTTCTTGAAACTTTATGTATGCCAAATTGAGAAGTTATAAGTCATCATTTCATTGCTCTATTTTTCTTCAGCCTTACTCTATTCTCCTTACCCTCTGGGACTCTGATGACACAAATGTTACATCTCTTGTTATAATCCTACACAGGTTGTTGAAGACCTCTATATGTAAGCCTATTTTCTTTCTGTTGTCCAGATTGTGTAATTTGCATTGCTCTATCATCAAAATTACTTGCTCTTTCTTCTGTGCCCTACATCTTTCTATTGAGTCTATCCAGTGAATTCTTATAGCTGTTTTAAAATTTTAGTAAATGTATCTTTTTAGTTCCAGAAATTCCATATGCTTTTTGTTTCAAGTTCTAAGACTTTCTACTTCTTCACTGAGATGTTTTACTTGTTTTTTAAAATTTGTTCGAAGAATATTTTTAGTTGCTCTTCAAACATTTTTATTATGGATGCTTTATAATCTATGTCAGATAATTCTAACATCGCTGTCAAATTCATATTGGTACCTGTTATCTTTATCTATTCTAGTTAACATTTTCTTAGTTCTTGGCATGCTGAAGAAGTTTATGTTAAAACTAGGTACTTTTTGGTATTATGTTATGTGATTCTGGATTTTACTTAAGCCCTCTCTTTTAACTGATTTTGTGTTGCCACTCCAGTAGTGGTATGAAGGTACTGCATTGTTTGTGCTAGGTGAGGGTACAGTCCAGGTTATCTACATCGCTTCTGTTGACAACAAAGGAAGGTAAAGGATCTTCATGAATGCTGGGGATGTGTGGAAGGGTTGGCCTCTTCTTATGTCATACCAATGGGAAGGCTAGGAGTGCCTTGTTACTTCTCCACCTGTGGCCTCCACTGACATTATGGGAGTCCTTGCTGAGTGGTGATGATTGTCTTGACTCTGCTCTTGACCTCCTCTGACATGACATTGGCAAAGAGGGAGGAAGGTGCTGCATTAGCAGGAATACTGG
The DNA here is from genome assembly GCA_963573935.1 of Arctocebus calabarensis. Classification (NCBI taxonomy): domain Eukaryota; kingdom Metazoa; phylum Chordata; class Mammalia; order Primates; family Lorisidae; genus Arctocebus; species Arctocebus calabarensis. The sequence continues at coordinate 6,988 of CAUYON010113996.1, forward strand.
TTTCCCTATTCAGTCTTCTCTGACATCATTTGAGCAGGAGTGTTGAGGTATCTTATTATAACCTAGTAAACATCTAGGGACCCAACTTATACTTTTGCTAGCATGGGTGGGGGTGGAGGTGGTCTCTGTTCTGTTATGTTTGGCTAGAGTGGAGCTCTGAAAGTATTTTGTTCTAACAAGCGACCTGTCCCATTGGTGGTATCTTGGCTAGAAGAATTTTTGCCTTTATTTAGGACCTTTTCTTGTGTGTGTGCCTGCTGTTGTTTCCATTTTTCTAGTTTTTCAGCTTCAACTCTGGGATGTGCAACACAAAAAGAAAACCTGGGGAGCTCACTACTTTGTCATTCTCTGAGTCCCAAGGTTCCTAGCTAATTTGTCTTATCTTCACCTTATGTTTATTTTACATATAATGTTTAGAGTTTTTATTTGTACTTAATGGAAGGAATAGTGATTATTATGTCTATTCTTTTTACCTGGAAGTAGAAGTCTCCTGTTTTTGTTTTGAACTAAATATTTTTTTTACCAAATGGATGGATCATTTCAAAGGAAATGGTCAAAGTTAGATAAACTAAAGAAAAAAAAAGTTGAATGAAAACTTGGCTATAAGTAAATATTATATAAACATTATGCACCTAATTTTTCTAATTTTAACATACAGCGGAAGATTTACATTTTTATTTTAGACCTTTTCCCCCTCTGGCTAATTAAGAAACGGCACTTTTCAGTGTTGAAACATAAATTTCATTCTGTGATTTAAATAGCTCAGATGCAGCCTTATTCAGGTGCTATTCATTTCATTTGAATATTCCTTGTTCCAATCAGTATGTGCTGAGGGTCTACTTTGTGCTTAGCTGTAATAGTATGTTTTTAAGATTCAACTTTGAGATGATTAGAAATTTATCGTGCTCTTGGAAATAAACTCCAGCACTATGCACTTCTCAGCTCTGCCAATAACACAGTCACATCTTAGATCTTGTTTGTATTCAGTTTAGGATCTTTAAAGTGAGGGTGGCTAGGTTGATCTACAATTCTTTTCCAGTTATTAAACTGATTGAGAATATGATTGAGGGATCTGTCTCAGAAAAATTATTGCATACATGCCCAAATGTATAACCTGTACACACAGTTTTACATATAATTTTGCAAGTTTCAGATGGATCTTCAGGTTAGGAATATCTCTACTTTCTGTTGTCCAAAGGACCTTTGAGTTCTATAATTCTGCATTTCTAAATATCATTTAGAATTGCTTGAGAACAGAAAGCAATTATGAGAACATTTACTAGAATCCAGAAGCTGTTTTAAACAATTTATATAAATTTTCTCCTTTATCCTCATAGCAAATGTTATTAAATATATGTAACAGATAATTAAACTGTAAAAGGTAATTAAAGAGAAGATGTTTTCTCCTATATACTTTGATGAGTCTAAAGGGTACCCTATAAATTCAAAATTAACAAATTTCTTCAGTTGTAATTCCCTAGAAAGCTGATATAAAAATGGGAATTGAGGGAGATTAGAGTAGGTGAATAGGTATTATTCTCTTGTAAAAGGAGAATATATAAGTATTTATAAGCTTTAAGCACTATAAGAAAAAATAAAGACAAGTATGTATGTGTTCTAAAGAGTTTGAAGATCACCAATCACCAGTGGAAAAACAAAAATTACATCAATAACTTAAAAAAAGTAATTCTTCTGAAAAGTAGAAAATATTATAATCTTAAAAATAAAAATGAAGAATGGGAAATTAAAAAATTATAATGTTAAATGGCAGAAATGTGTCTTGATTAAATACACTAACCAAAAGCCAGAGATTTTCAAATTAAATAAAACAAAAAGTGAAGCAAGACCTAGTTATATAACATTCAAAAAAGATGCATTTCATGGGGCGGCGCCTGTGGCTCAGTGAGTAGAGTGCCAGCCCCATATACTGAGGGTGGTGTGTTCAAACTTGGCCATGGCTGCAAAAAAAAAAAAAAATTAAAATTATATTATATATGAAAATATTATATTCTACGTCCTTATATTCATTTCAAATATAAGGACAAAGAATAAAGGAAAATAAAAGTCAGAAGAAAATATGCCACACAAACAAGAATTGAAAGAGAATTTAAGAGGTGTAAGATTTTAAAAATCATAGGGAATAAAAAGAAATGTTACATTTAGGTTTTCAAAAGTTCACAAGCAATAACTATTTGAGAGCAAAATATATAAAGAAAAAATGACAGAAATAAGAGAATGATAGAAGGAAAACACTGGAGATTTTAAATCAATTGGTCTCAGAAACAAATATACTAAATCCAGTAAAATAAACTAGAATGCAGTTACAATAAAATAATAAGTTATACATACAAATTTATACTAACTTTGCATCCAAAATATGTTTTTTTCTAGAATAAACTGATTAGCTTAAAAATCACATTATATACTACAAAGAAAGTCTCGATATATTTTAAGGCTCAATACCAGACAATCTTCTCTGACTTCAGCGTAATAAAATTTAAAATTAATAAATTGAATTAGCTGGAAAAAAAATCCATGGCTTTAAATACTATGAAAAAGCTGTGCTGGAAGATGGCGGTGGAGACGGTCCCGTAGCCCATCTCTCCCAGGTCAGCAGGTGAGAGGGTGGGAGCTCTGGATCTTTTCCTGTGTGAACTATTGGAGTGGACGGGCAGCTGGTGAGACACAGAGATTGGGAGGATTGGTGCATTTGAAATATAGTTCTTAACTGTGGAAACTGCTGCAGACCATTTCCCCCTGCCCAGTGGAGGGGCAGCCGGCCCCTCCCACAGGGAGGACAGCAGGTCCCAACCCACAAGCTCTAATCGGAGAAAATTCCACTGAAGCATGGAACTCAGAGTTTGATGATCAGAAAGGGGCGCTGCTGGGAAGCACGGAGACCCAGGCATCCCTGGTGCGAGCCGAGGGGTCCGGACTCTGCCGGACTAACACATTGGAATGTCTAAAATGGCGAGTGCCTTTTCCCCAGATCAATGAGAGAGAGAAAGAATGGGTGACCAGCCAGCGTTATACTAGGCGGGGACCATAGTGAAGCCTGAGAGGGGCGGAAAAGACACTTTGAGCTGTGGAAGCTGTGGAAGTTGGTGAGGAGGGCCCCCGGGCACTTCAGCTGGAGAATAACTGTAGGTCCAGTTCCCACCAACAGCCCCACAAAGCCCCCTCCCCTCCATCCTTCACTGCGGCTGGGATCGGCTGGGAGCCGAGGCCATATCAACCATCGCCCTGGTGCTTCTGCGGTCGCTCCGAAGCTGCCGCCTGGC
>CAUYON010114003.1:0-77680 GCA_963573935.1 Arctocebus calabarensis
TATTAGAGTTTTTCTTAGAAAGTGAGGCACATTATGGTTGGGTGCATAAATATTAATAACTAAAATCTCATCATATCGAGTATTACCTTTAACAAATATGAAATATCTGTCTTTATCCTTCCTTACTTTGGTTGGTTTAAAGCCTATTGTACCAGCTATTTAGTGGCTTACGGGAGCAGCAGCTCAGGCTCCTTGGGCAAGGAGGATAACATCAAGCCAGAGGAGACAAGATGCAGAGCCCCAGATGCAGCGAAGTCTGTGGGCAGCTGTGGGAACAAAGCAGAGAAGTGGCTGCCAGGACCCAACGAGTTGTTTAGCAATGTGACTTGCCCAGCTTTCCTCTACAATCCACTCAACAAGCAGATAGACTGGGAGAGGCACGTGGTCAAGGTGCCTGAGGAGCTTCTCACAGAGACCCCTTCCCTTTGATGCCAAAGTGTCTGCGGTGCTTCCTCCAAGGCAGTGTCTGTTGCAGCCTCCTGAAGGGGTCAGCCTTGGCATAGTATCTCTGAGACTGGATGCTTTTTTGCCCCCAAAAGAATTCAAAATATGGAGGTCAAACTATGTCCCACCTCCTGAGACCTCCACTACTGAAAAGAAACCTCTGCTTCCAGAACTGGACATCGCTATAAAATGGTCTAACACATATGAGGACAATGGTGATGGTGCCCCACAGAATGCTAAGAAAGCTAGGCTTCTGCCAGAAGGGGAGGAGACTTTGAAATCAGATGATGAAAAAGATGAGCATACCTCTAAAAAGCGCAAAGTAGAACCAGGGGAACCAGCGAAGAAGAAAAAGTAGAAAACGAATGATGAGAATTTCTGAACTGCTGAACTTACTGAAATATGTCTTTGGGCAAAATAACTCGATGTTCTGGATTATTATGATACAACATTTACATGAAGATACATATGTTAAGGGAATAAATATTGCCTCAAGTACTTTCCACTGTAGAATTCATTTTTCATTTAAACATATGTATTTAATTCAAATGGTGACTTGTGATTGTGAAGTCAAAAACACTTGGAAACATTCTTCCTATCACAGAATTGGTAACATGCTTTGAGAATTTTGTCACATGTTGACATGCCAATGTACTAAGAACCTTTTATAAAGGAATATATTTTTAATGTAAAATATTGAAATAGATCATTGAAATAAGATTACTTATTCAATATTACTATTACTGCATAACATTGACATCTGAATATTTGTACCCTCCTTGCCACATGATGTTTTAAGTTGTAAAAATCTTACCAGTCGCGTCTCCTATCTGCCCAGGTGCTTTGTGCGTATGTTATCCTTGATCCTTAAACAACCTTGTAAAGTAGGTATTAGTATCGTTGTATAATAAAGAGTGCTTGAGTAACTTGTCCAGTGCCACACAGTTAGTGAGTGATTAATTTGGAATTTAATATGGGACTTGAACTCCAAAATCATCACATTAATCCACCCATGTGTCAATCAAAAATTAGTCGTCTTTTGAGAGTTGCATCTATTGCCATGTATTCCAGGCACTCTTCTATGGTAGTTAATGGAGAACTTTTCCTCTTGACTCTATGACTGGACTTAGATATGTCTTATATTATGACTGTTCATTGATTTCTCTACTGAAGGGTATGTTTATTGAAGATAAGGCTCTTCTACTGGGTTGCCAAGTTCATCAAATAAAAAAAAATCCTATTTAAATTTGAATTTCAGATAAATAATGTCTTAATATATGTATTTAATAAATCTCTGATAACACTAAAAAAAAAAAATAAAGCCTATTGTATCTGCAAATAAGATTGCAACACCTGCTTTTTTCTGTTTTCCATTTGCCTGGAATATAGATGACCATCCCTTCACCTTGAGGCTACATTTTACTTTTAAGGTAAGATGTGATTCTTGTATGCCGAAGATATCTGGCCTGAGTTTTGTATCCAGTAAGCCAACCTATGCCTCTTTAGAGGACAGTTTAAACCATTCACATTAATTGAAACCAATGATAAATCTAGAGAAGATCTAGTGGACATTTTTAATCCTTTTGTCGTTGTGTAAGTGGACTTTGATAAAAAGTTTCTGGATGAGTTTACTTTTGCATTGTGGGATTACACAGGTCGTAATGGAGAATAGGTCTGAGAGCTATCCTGTAGAGCTGGTTTAGTTATGTCAAATTTCTTCAACATGTGGATGTCATTAAAATATTTAATTTCTCCATCATAAATGAAGCTCGGTTTAGCTGGATACAAGATCTTGAGTTGAAAGTTATTTTGTTCTAGGAGATTAAAAGCCGATGACCATGCTCTTCTTGCTTGAAAGATTTGATCAGAGAGATCTGCAGTTATTCTAATATTCTTCCCCTTGTAGGTTGCTTTCAAAATTTTCTCCTTCATATTAACTTTATTGAAGTTAACTATGATGTGCGTGGTGGATGTCTTATTAGGATTGAGTCATGCTGGGGTTCTAAAACTGTCTGCTATCTGAATTTCAGAATCTCTTGGCATGTCTGGAGAGTTCTCTTTCATAATCTTATGAAGAAGGGATTCATTTTTTTTTTTTTTTTTTGAGATAGAGTCTCAAGCTGTCACCCTGGGTAGAGTGCTGTGGCATCACAGCTCATAGCAATCTCCAATTCCTGGGCTCAAGCGAGTCTCCTTCATCCACCTCCCAAGTAGCAGGGACTACAGGTGCCCACCACAATGCCCGGCCATTTTTTTGTTTGTTTGTTTCAGTCGTCATTGTTGTATGGTGGGCCCAGGCTGAATTCGAACCCCCCAGCTCAGGTGTACATGGCTGGCACCTTAGCCGTTTGAGCCACAGGTGCTGAGCCATGAATAAGGGATTCTGTGTCTTGTGAAGCTGCTTCATCACTTTCGGGGATCCCTATTAGGTGAATATTGGTTTTCTTCGAGTTATCCAAGAGCTCTCTGAGAGAGTGATCTGTTTTTGCCTTCCATTTCTCTTGCTCTTTGGAGGTTTGAGAGCGTTCAAAAGTTTTGTCTTCCATGTCAGAAATCCTTTCTTCACTTGTTCCATTCTGTTACTGAGGGATCTACTGAATTTCTCAGATTTTTAAGGGCTACAACTTCTTGTCTCAATGTGTCAAAATCTTTGGTCATTTTGTCTTTGAATTCATTGAATTCTTTGAGACATCTTTTTGAATTATTGCTTGAAATTCTAATTTCATCTTTTCCTCCATTCTGCTGATCTTATTTGCAATCCAGATTCTGAATTCGATTTCAGACATCTCAGCCATTTGCCTATGCAGGACATCTCAGCCATTTGCCTATGTGCTGTGTCTGCCCTGTTGTAACTTGGAGGGGTTGGTCTAGTCTGATTATTCATATTGCCAGAGTTTTTCCGTTGATTCCTCCCCATGGTTGTTTTTCACTGTTGTGTCTGGCCCTTCAAGTGGTGGGTGCAGGGCCATGCGGTTGTCTGGGAAGTTTTTGGCCAGTGGTGGGCCTGCAGAGAGGCCTGGCAGTTGCCAGTGGGGTCCCTGGAAAAAGGTTTGCCCGTGGAGGCCCCATGGGTGCCAGGTGGAGGCCTGTGCAGTTGGTGGGAGTGACCCTGTCTGGGGGCCTGGCGGTCCTGGGTGGAGTCCCTGGCAGAAAACAGACCTAGAGAAGCCCAGCAAGTGTGGGATGCAGGGCCAGGCGTCGCCGGGGGAGTTCCTGGGTAGGGGCAGGCCTGCAGAGGCCTGGCAGTCACCAGCAGAGTCCCTGGCAGAAGACTGGCCTGCAGAGACCCCTTGGGTGCCAGGTGGAGGCCCGCGTGTTTGCCTGGTACCGTCCCTGACCAGTGTTGGACCTGCAGGAGCCCTGTGGGTGGCAGGCAGAGGCCCGCGCAATCGCCCGGGGAGTTCCTGGCTGGGGGCAGACCTGTGGAGGCCTGGCAGTTTCCGGCAGAGTCTGTAGTGGATAGTGGACCTGCAGAAGTCCGGTAAACACGGGGAGTAAGCCCAGGTGGTTGCCAGGGGAGTTCCGTGCCTGGGGTGAGCCTGCAGAGGCCTGGCAGTTGCAGTGAAAGTTACTGGCAGAAGGCAGGCTTATGGAAGCCCTGCAAGCTCGGGCACAGGCCGCATGGTCACCAGGGGATTTACTCACCAGAGGTGGGCTTACAGGGGCCCTGAGGGTGTGAAGCAGAACTTCGGAACTCACGGACATAGGGGCAGGCAGTTGCCATGAGCGTTTCTGCCCGTGGCTGCCCTGCAAGACCTGATGGTTGCAGGCAGAGCTCCTTACAGAAGGCAGGCCTGTGGAAGCCCTGCAAGCTCAGGCACGAAGCCCCACAGTCACCAGGGGATTTATTCGCCAGTGGCAGACCTGCAGGGGGCCTGCAGGTGCCAAGCAGAGGCCTGTGTGGTCGGCAGGGGAGTTCCTGGCTGGGGGCAGACCTGCAGAAGCTTGGTGGTTGCTGGCAGAGTCTCTAGCAGAGGCGGACCTGTGTAAGCCCAGCAAGCATGGGCATAGGGCCTGGCAGTTGCCAGGAGCGTTTCTGGCCTTTGGCCACCCTGCAGAGGCCGCGTGATTGCAGGCAGATTTCCTGGCAGAAGTCAGGCCTGCAGAAGCCCTGTAAGCTTGGGTTTGGAGCCGCACGCTTGCCAGGGATTTAGTGGCCAGGGGTCAGCCTGCAGTGGCCCTTTGGGTGCCAGGCGGAGGCCTGTACCATTGCTGAGGGAGGAGTCCCTGATGGGGGCAGACCTGTGGAGGCCTGGCAGTCGCCATCAGAGTTTCTAGTAGTTGGCAGGCCTGTGGAATCCCAGCAAGCTCAGGGCACAGGGCCAGGCATTCACCTGCAGCTTCCCTGGCCGGAGGAGAGGGAGGCTTTCCATGGCCCCCCCCTCAGTATTCTTTTCCCAGTGGGGCCCTTGTTCCGACAGGTAGGTGTGGGGCATTGCTCAGGGACCTCCTCCCTCAGTCTTAGTGAGGGTTAAGCTTCTGGTTTGTCAGGTAAGGGGGGGAAGGGTGTACAGTAAGTTCAGAATGGTGGGGAAAACTTTAGTTCAGTTTTTCTGTTTAGCAATAGAGTTTTCAGAGTCACACCTGGGTGCTCAGGGGAAGCACACCTCACTTCCCACAGCACTCTTCAGTGGGGTGATACAAGAGGTCCACAGTTTGCCACTTGTCTGTAGAAAACTCGCAGGAGCAAAAGAGGAGAATAAAAAGAAAGGAAACAGAAAAGCAAGAAACTCAGAGCTTTCTTGGGGGAGGGGATGGGCACTCTTCATTTCAGATAATTTTGTACCTGAAGCGTGTTTTCTTGGGGTCACAGCCAGTCTCAGCAGAGGTGATCTGCAGAAATCACTTCTCTTTCTTGGCTGCGCTCCCAGTATTCAGCTTAATTGCTCAATTTCCCTTTTGGACAGGAGCCTTTTTCGGAAGCTGCTGCCAATCAGCCATCTTGCTCTGCCCCTCCCTGCATCAAAATATTGAGCAGTATTAATAATAATAGTGCCAAGAAAGTAATGTTCACATTGTCAAATAAGAGTATGTCTATTATAGAATGCTTTGACTCTGAGGCTCGGGATGAAGTCATCAGTTAACTTCTTATTTTTTTTTCCCAAAGTCTCATAAAATACACAACTAATATTATATAAAAGTACATATGTAAAAGTACATATATAATGTATTATATAATATTACATTAAATAAAACTAAAAGAGAGTTTCAAAAAATAGATCATGCCAAATCTTATAGACAATTGAAAAAGAAGAAATATTTCAAAATCATTCTATGTGATCTGGATATATCTGGTATTGAAATTGTAGAAAATCAAACCCATTTGATTTCTCAACTGAAGTGTCCCAGTTGAAATTAGATGGCAGCTGAGATAAACAAGGTAGGCTCTTCTCACAATGTAAATTTGAAGATTTGACAGTATATGTGATTAGATTTTTTCAGAACCTGTAAAGATTTCTGTGCTATGCTAAAGACTGATTGGAGCAGGAATCCATCTGATTCCTCCTTTAGAACAAGGTGGGACCATGGGGAGCCATGTGGGGTTTTATACACCTACTCCCTCTACTTTTCTTTCTCCCCCCACAAGAGATCATTTATGGTACAGTATTATTTTCTCCCTAACCACACTTTGAATTCTATCACTTCCTCAGTTTGATAAATATTTTTTTGTGCACTGCACATATTGTTTATGGAAAAATCCTAGTGTACTGAATCTTTCAAGGTTTATCTTTGAAAATCATAAAGCATGCTCATGTATTTTCCCTTACTTTGGGTAATCTTTACTCTGAGACAACAGACCAAATTGGTAATGAAGTTTGTGGAGAGTATCTTAGTGCATTCAGATAGCTAGCATAAACTCGGTGCCTTCTAAAAAACAGAAATGTGTTTCTTACAGTCATAGAGTCTGGGAAGCCCAAGATCAAGGAACTAGAACATTTACAGTCTGGTGAAGACTCTCTGTCTGCTTCCTATACAGCTCCTTCTCACCGTGTCTTTATGTGGGAATGGTTAGATATCAAAAGTCACTTTTATGAAGTCACTTATTCCATTCACTTAATCACCTCTTAAAGCCCTCACTAATACTATCATATTGGGGATTAAATTTCAATTATGAATTTTGGGGGACACAAACCTTCAGATCATAAGAAGCAAATATGAGAAAATGTGGATGCAATCAGCAATGGTTAATATCTAAAAATACTATGAGATTGTTGCCAAGACTGTTGGTTGTCGGCCTAAACAGCATGCTTAAGTTCTTTAAGGTAGAAAGTGGTTGCCTTTTAACAAAGACTTGTCCTGAAAGTTCAACTTATTTACATTGTATTTTTCCATAGAGCTTATAGCATCATATTCTCTCTCTCTCATTATTCGGTGGACTGCTTTCAGGTGGAAATTATGACTCATTTATTTTTTCATACTAAAATCTGACAAAGTATTTGGCACATAGAAGATGTCCTCTAAAAGTCTGAACAAGAAACGATCATGACAACAGCAGAGCCTATATTTTATATCTGTCATGAAATAGTATAGTTGTAAAGAATAAAATTCCAATTTATGAGTTTTATTTCCCATTCACTGCTAACATTATTTTGCCATACCTGTTTCGCATAGCCTTCCAGTGATACATAATCATTTTTGTAGAATAAAATGAAACAGCACTAGAACATTGGGTATTCTGCAGTATGGAAGATAATTGTTCATATAAACTTTTATCAAGCTGAAGCTGGGAAATGACCTTCTTGCTTAATTTGGGTGCTTCCTGTAATGCAGCTGCATACAGTCACTGAAAATTAGTAGACTGCAGAAGCAACATAGCTCATGCCATGCAATGAAGATTAACTACAAAAGTCACTATAATAGAATAATATTCTATAGGTATGAATGCCATTGGAAAGCTAGGGTTTTACATGGTTTCACCTCTTTTAAATCAATTAGTTCTTTGTCTGTGTGAGAGATAAAAGTATCACACAATGCATTTACCTTCTATTCATTTTTGTTGTCCCAGTCACACTAGAATGACCTCATTTGTCCACTCTAATTTGCTCATCTCTTTTTGTTCTAAAAATCTAAATCTCATACAAATACCATTAAGTGTAGAACAATCTTCCACAAGTTACAATAGAGTAGCATTCTTCCACTCTTCAAAAGCTGATTTTAATTTGCACTTTTGGTTTACCTCTCTCCATAATAAAAACTAATCCTTCTGGACTCCCAAGTATAATTTATATTTAGTTGGCAATATTTTCATAGGTAAAAAATAAAATGCTGAGGTTTTTACTAAGTGTAGTCAAAATTTGAGATGATATTTAAAAACATAAATGTGTAGTTTTATTCTTCATATTCCGTTTACTGCATAATCCCCTGTGACAAGTTTATTCATTTACTAACAACACATTAAACTAATGTGATACCTGCAATGAGGAGCAGGAGGTATGGAGTAAATTCAGCAGGATTTCTTCTTATGCATCTTAGACTCAGCATTAACAAATGAAGTTTGATTTTCACCTGTTGTTGGGACATGGAAATGAAAGACCAGTATAACTTATCTAATTTTAATGTTTGCAGTCTCTGAGTGTGTCAAATCCTCAAATTACTGTAACATATATGTTTTATCTTCTGGGAAAACTATGTTAATTACACTTTGCTGAACTTATTTCACGGCATCTTAAAGATAAACTTTGGGAAATGTCTCTCTTTTTTTTTTTTCTGCTTTGAAAATCTCCTCTGATATCTATGAGTATCTGCCAATTCAAATCTCAGCCAAAGAATATGTATTAACGTATGTGTCTCATACTCATAACTTCCACGAGACTGTATGTTACATTAGAGCCGCTTTCTTACCTTCTTTACATTTCCATCTACTGCAACATTCAGCAGAAGGGTTTGAAGTCATTGGTTTTTAGTGTCACCATTAGTGGAACTAATTTGTCTTTTTTAAAGGAAAGTCTTATACATTGTTACGCATAAAACAGAGCTATTGTCTCAAGAAAAAAACCCCACTGTTTCCTCAGTCAATATGTAAAACAGTATTAGCCAAAGAGTAAAAATGTGAGATTAAATGGAAACAGTTTTTTAGAGAGAAATAACATGTAAATCAGTAACAAAGTAGTGTTATTTTATGATTTCATTTTTATTTTTATTTATTATTTATTTTTAGAGATGGGGTCTTGCTATATTGCTCAGGCTGGAGTGCAGTGGCTATTCACAGGCACCATCCCACTACTGATCAGCATGAGTGTGTTGACCTGCGTTGTTTCCTACCTGGGCCAGTTCACCCCTTCTTAGGTGACCTGTGGCCCCACACTCCTGGGAAGTCACCATATTGATGCCAAACTTAGTGCAGACACCCGATCAGCATAGCACACTCTAGTCCAGAGCTCCTGGACTCAAGCAATCCTCCTGTCTCAGCATCCTGAGTAGCTGGGACTGAAATAAAGAGATGTAAATTTCAGCTTGAAAAAATTGGAAGAAAATTGAAAAAGTGATTCAAGATTGTATAGATTACTATTAAAGATTGAAACAGTTACATGAAAAACAAAGACATCAATATGTGAATTTATTTAACATTACTTTTTATGAGCTCTTTGCTTCAATTACTTGTTCATTCAGTCAACAGAGACCTAGTGAATATTTGCATGTGTCAGGTACCAGACTGGAATCCAGTTACACAAAGTTGAATAAAACACAAAGTTTTCCTCAAAAGTGCCTCACACCATAATGCAGTAAAAATATAATCAATTTCAAAGATGTTTTATTTTTAAAAATGAAAATATGAATAAAAAACAATACATTTTAAAATGCTTTTGAAATGTTATATTTATTCTGAAATATATCCTAGACCAGTTGAATTAATAGAGATGGTTAAAGGCAGAATTATGTTCTTGTAAGTTTCTCTTTATCTTTTCCTTGAGGAAGTTCACTTGGTGAAGAAAAAAAGACAGATGTCAAAATACTTTTGCTGTATTTCACATTAAACTGTCCTTCACAGCCATCCTGCAGTGCCCAGATGTCTGAGAGCAATAGGCCTATATTTATGTTGATGAGACAAATCTGTGCACATGGGAAGTTTCCAACTGAGAAATTTCCCTAAAGGAGGTGAATGTGTGATACACTTTCTCAGGATGATCACAGAGCCATTCCACACTTAACAAAAACAGTAGGATTTGATTCCTGTGGTGTATTCTACAAAGCACTGGGGCTACTTACAATATGTATACTTGTGCTTAAGTCAGACAGTGTGTAGACGATTCAACTCCAGGGTGCCTGGAAAGAAGAGGTGGGCAATTGAATTAATATCAAATTTCCTTGAAATAGGAATAATTCTAGCTGAGAAGAGAGTCTGTTTTTTGATATGACTGCTTCTGTTCCACTCCTGACAGTATAAGGAGGAAGAAAAACTAAGTATCCAGAGTATTTTTTTATGCATCAGGTAATATCCTAATCACTTTTACTAGAATTAATTCATTTAATACTTATATTCATCTTGGGAGATAGTTGCATGTGGTAATTACCTCCATTTTATGTATACTGAAGTCAAGTTCAATTAAACTATTCAGTAGATTCAAATCCAAGTATATTTCAATGTAAAATCTTGATGCATATTCACACCATAGTCAAAGTTTGGACTGTGATGAAGAATAATGAGTAGAAAGTAGATATCACCAGTTACCCGACTGCCATGTTCAAAAGATGGTTTATATCCACAAAAAAATAATATTCTTTAAAAATATACCAGATGCCAATTATTATCAGTCAAAGAATTTTTTCTTGGGGAATCTTAAGATATTGATTATTTGCATACTTCATAAGTAGAGATTTTTATTCTATTTTGAGGAGTTATGTGGCAGAAAGGAATACACATAGGTTAGAGTTCGGTATCAGAAGGGAATTTCAGATCCAACAGTTAAGTAAATGAATGTAAGAATACTAATGACATTTATGAAATCTCCATGCCAAGAGATATTTAAAAGTAACAGAACTAATCAAAATTTCCTGGAATGCTATATAGATAACCTATGGATATACTGGAATATTATTTAATCTTTCTCTAAAACATTAGTTTTTCATTATACTGTATTAAAAATCTCCAGTAATACTAGCTTCTTAGTAAAGATTTTTATGTGCTACATCATATTCTTACATTTTTAATTACATTTGATGTACATTAATTTAAATTTGTGTTACCAATTCAATATAAATGTTGAGATAGCCAACTTAAGAATTACAACAACTATCACATAGGTCAATGTAGTAAGCTCCCATTTTTATAAGGTTTTTGAGAATACAGTCATAAACAGTAATGTAATTGCAAGTGGACACTTTTTTCAGTGGAGCAGTATGAAACTAGTGTTTCCTTTGCATTTGGAATAAAACTTAATTGTAAATACTCAGCTACCTTTTTTCAGAATCAAAAGAAAGTTACAAAGAGTTCAACAAGCTGTTACATGGCTTTGAAAAGACCTCTTTTTAAAAATAAATCAAAGCTTTTTTCCCTCTCTGTCCCTCTCTCTCCTCTCTCCCCCTTTTCCCCCCTTCTCTTTCCCTCTCTCTTTCTCTCTCTCTCTTCTCCCCTCCTTAATGCTGCTCTGCAGCATCCTCCGCAAATAAAGACCTTTTGTACAATAAATAAATAAAAAAATAAATAAAAATTAAAAATTAAAAAATAAAAATCCCTTTTGTATTTTCTGTAGCACTGGCATTTTTTTTATTAAATCATTGCTGTGTAAATTAATACAATGATGGGGTACAATGTGCTTGTTTTATATACAATTTGAAATATTTTCATCAAACTAGTTAATATAAACTTAAGGGCATTTTCTTAGATATTGTGTTAAGACATTCATATTCTACATTTAGTAAATTTCACATGTACCCTTGTAGGGTGCACTGTAGGTGTAGTCCCATCAATTACTCTCCCTCCACCCATCCTCCCTCCTCTTCTTCCCTCCCTCTCCCCTTTCCCCATATTCTTGTGCTATAATTGGGTGATATAGCTTTCATATGAAAGCTAAAAATTGGTTTCATATTAGGGGCTGAGTCCATTGAATACTTTTTCTTCCATTCTTGAGATACTTTGCTAAGAAGAATGTGTTCCAGCTCCATCCATGTAAACATGAAAGAGGTAAAGTCTATATCTTTTTTTAAGGCAGCACAATATTCCATAGTGTACATATACCACAATTTATTAATCCATTCATGGGTCGATGGGCACTTGGATTTCTTCCATGACTTAACAATTATGAATTGGGCTGCAATAAACATTCTGGTACAAAAATATTTGTTATAATGTGATTTTTGGTCGTCTGGATATATACCTAATAAAGGAATTATAGGATCGAATGGCAGGTCTATTTTTAGATCTCTAAGTATTCTCCAAACATCGTTCCAAAAGGAATGTATTAGTTTGCATTCCCACCAGCAATATAGAAGTGTTCCCTTTTGTCCACATCCACACCAACATCACTGGTTTTGGAATTTCGTGATGTGGGCTAATCTTACTAGAATTAGATGATATCTCAAAGTAGTTTTGATTTGCATTTCTCTGATGATTAAGGATGATGAGCATTTTTTCATATGTCTGTAGACCATGTGCCTGTCTTCTTCAGAGAAGTTTCTCTTCAAAACGCTGAGATGGGATCACTTGTTCTTTTCTTGCTAATACATTTGAATTCTCTGTAGATTCTGATTATTAAACCTTTGTCAGAGATATAACTTGCAAATATTTTCTCCCATTCTGAGGGCTGTCTGCTTGCTTTACTTACTGTGTTCTTAGCTGTGCAGAAGCTTTTTAGTTTGATCAGGTCCCAGTAGTGTATTTTTGATGTTGCTTCAATTTCCTGGGGATCTTCCTCATAAAATATTCACGAAGGCCAATTCCTTCAAGAGTTTTCCCTGCACTTTCTTCTAGTATTTTTATAGTTTCATGTCTTAAGGTTAAATCTTTAATCCAGTGATAGTCTATCTTACTGAATGGTGAAAGGTGTGGGTCCAGTTTCAGTCTTCTACAGGTCACCAGCCAGTTCATCCAGCACAATTTGTTAAATAGGGAATCTTTTCTGCACTGAATGTTTTTAATTGGTGTGTCAAAGATCAAATAATGGTAAATAGCTGGGTTCATTGCTTGGTTCTCTATTCTGTTCCATACATCTACTTCACTGTTTTTGTGATGCTGTTTTGATCACTATTGATTTATAGTATAGCCTGAGGTCTGGTAGCATGATTTCTCCTGATTTGTCTTTATTTCTGAGTAATGTCTTGGCTATTTGAGGTTTTTTTCTAATTCCATATAAAATGAAGTATTATTTTTTTCAAGATCTTTAAAGTATGACAGTGAAGCTTTAATGGGGATTGCAATTAAAGTTGTATATTGCATTGGGTAGTATGGACTTTTTAACAATGTTGATTCTTCGCAGCCTAAGACATGGTATGTTTTTCCATTTGTTAACATCTTCAGATATTTCTTTTCTTAGAGTTTCATAGTTCTCTTTATAGAGATCTTTCATGTTCTTTGTTAGGTATACTCCCAATATTTCATCTTCTTTGGCACTACTGTGAACGGAATTGAGTCCTTGACTGTTTTTACAGCTTGGCTATTGTTGGTATATATATATATATATATATATATATGCTACAGATTTATGAGTGTTGATTTTTGTAACCTGATACACTGCTGTATTCCTTGATCACTTCTAAGAGTTTTGTAGTAGAATCTCTGGTGTTTTCCAGATATACAATCTTATCGAACTTTCGAAGAGTGAAAGTTTGATCTCTTCTGACCCTATGTGAATACACTTGATTGCCTTTTCTTGCCTAATTGTGATGGCTAAAACTTAAAAAGCAGTGTTAAAGAGCAGTGGAGACAATGGACAACTTTGCCTGGTTGCTGATCAGAATTATTTCAATTTAAGTCCATTCAATATGATACTCGCTGAGGTTTTGCTGTAGATGGCCTACATCAGTTGAAGAAATGTCCCTTCTATACCCATTTTCTTAAGTGTGCTGATCATGAAAGGATGCTGGATATTATCAAAGGCTTTTTCACATCAATTGAGAGAATCATATGGTCTTTGTTTTTTAATTTGTTTATTCACTGAATTACATTTATAGATTTACGTATATTGAACCAGCCTTGAGACCCTGGGATAAAACCCACTTGGTCATGGTATATAATTTGTTTGATGTTTTGCTGGATTCTGTTTGTTAGGCTCTTGTTGAATATTTTTGCATCAATATTCATTAAGTGGTATTGGTCTATAAATATCTTTTCTTGTTGGGTCTTTTCCTGGTTTAGGGACCCAGGCGATGTTTACTTAACTTTGATGAATGTGCTGGGTAGTATTCCTTCTTTTTCTATATTTTGGAAAAGGTTGAGTAATATAGGGACTAGTTCCTCTTTAAAGGTTAGGTAGAATTCTGATGTGAAGCCATCTGTTCCAGGGCTTTCCTCTTTAGGGGAATTTTGTGTATTTGATGCTATTTCAGAATTTGATATAGGCCTGTTCAACATTTCCACTTCATTCTGGCGAAGTCTAGGAAGGTGGCGTGCATTCACATACTGGTCTATTTCCTTCAGATTTTTGTATTTCTGAGAATAGAGTTTCTTAAAATACCCTAAGGGTTTTGAGGAGTCTGTTGTTATTTTGTCCTTACCATTTCTGATTGATGAAATCAGAGGTTTTACTCTTTTTTTCCTGGTTAGGTTAGCCATAGGTTTATCTATTTTATCAACCATTTCAAAGAGCCAACCTTTTGATTTATTGATCTGTTGTATGTATAATCCTTTTGTTTTCAATTTTATTTAATTCTGCTCTAATAAGGGTTATTTCTTTTCTTATGCTGGGTTTGGGATTGGAATGTTCTTCCTTTTCTAGTTGTTTGAGATGTCCCAGTAAGTTGTTAACTTCCTCTCTTTTCATTCACTTGAGGAAGGCTTGTCGTGCTGTAAATTTTCCTCTTAGGACTGCATTTGTAGTATCCCAGAGGTTCTGATAATTCGTGTCTTCATTATCATTTTGTTCCAAACATTTGGTAATTTCCTTCTTAATCTCATCTATGACCCAGGTATCATTCAGCATAAGGTTATATAGCTTCCATATTTTTCTATGAGTATACAGATTTCCTGTTACTGAGTTCCATCTTTACTCCATGATGGCCTGAGAAAATGCAAGGAATAATTTCTATTCTTTTAAATTTGCTGAGGTTAGACTTGTGACCTAAGATGTGACCAATTTTGGAGTATGTTCTTTGGGTTGATGAGAAGAATGTGTATTCAGTTTTGTTAGGATGAAAAGTTCTGTAGATGTCTGTTAAATCCAAATGTTGAATAACCATTTAGTTTATTAACTAAACTAAAACTAAACTAAACTAAAACTATTATTAGTTTAAGTCTAAAATATCTTTGCTTAACTTCTTATTGTAATAATATATCCAACATTGCCAAAGGAGTGTTAAAATCTCTATTATGGAGCTGTAGGAATAAAAGGTGCTAATGTCTGTTAGAGTCTCTGTTATAAATTGAGGTGAATTCTGGTTGGGTGCATAAATATTAATAATTAAACTCTCATCATGTTGACTGTTACCCATAACAAATATGAAGTGACTATCCTTATCTTTCCTTTCTTTTGTTGATTTAAAGTCTATTATATCTGCAAATAAAATTGCAACACCTGATTTTTTCTGATTTCCATCTGCATGAAAGAGATGACCATCCCTTCACCCTATATTTATCTTTTAAGGTAAGATGAGATTCTTGTATGCAGTAGAGTAAAAACTCTGGTCTGAGTCTTTGTATCCAATAAGCCAACCTGTGTCTCTTCAGAGGACAATTTAAACCATTCACATTAATTGAGAATATTGATAAGCCTGGTAGAATTTTGGGTATCAAGTTTTTCGAAAGTCCAGAGGACATTTTTAATCCTTTTGCCACTGTGGAAGTTGGAATTTGATCAAAAGTTTCTGAGTGAGTTTTTTTGTGGTGGAGAATTGTGATGGTCATCATGGAGGATTGGTCTAAGAATATCCTGGAGAGCTGGTTTCATTATGGCAAATTTATTCAACATGTGAATGTCATTAAAGTATTTAATTTCTCTATCATAAATGAAACTCAGTTTTGCTGTATACAGGATTCTGGGTTGAATGTTATTTTGGTTTATGAGATTAAAATTTGATGACCACCCTCTTCTAACTTCAAAGGCTTCAGCAGAAAGATCTGCAGTCATTCAAATATTTTCCCCGTGTAGGTTATGGTTTTCTTCCATGTGGCTTCTTTCAGAATTTTGTCCTTCACATTAACTTTAGTGAAGTTAATTATGATGAGCCTAGGAGATGTCTCATTTGGGTTGAGTCTTGTTGGGATTCTGAAACTGTCTGCTATCTGAATTTCAGAATGTTTTAGCATGTCTGCAAAGTTCTCTTTCATAGTCTTATGAAGAAGAGCCTCTGTGCATTGTGAAGCCACTTTCTCACCTTCAGGGATTTCTATAAGGTGAATGATAGTTTTCTTTGAATTATCCCAGAGCTCTCTGAGAGAATTATCTGATGTTGCTCTCCATTTCTCTTCCTCTTTGAGAGTTTGGGAGCATTCAAAAGTTTTGTCTTCAATGTCTGAAATCCTTTCTTCTGCTTGCTCCATTCTGTAACTGAGGGATTCTACTATATTTCTCATATCTTTGAGGGCTGCAAATTCTTGTCTCAATGTGTTGAAATCTTTGATGATTTTTTCTTTGAATTCATTGAATTCGTGAGACAACTTTTGAAATGCTCTTTCAATTTTTAATTCCAACTTTACCTCCATTCTTTTAATCTTATGTACAATCCAGACTCTGAATTCAATTTCTGACATCTCAGCCATTTGTTCATTAATGGGATCTTCAGTTGTGTCCACCATATCATTCCTTGGGGGAGTTGATCTACTCTGGTTATTCATGTTACTGGAGTTTTTCTTCTAATTCTGCCCCATTATTATTTTACACTGTGTGGCTAGATGAGCAGATAAGGTGAAGTTGGGTTGGGGGGGTTCCTGGAGTAGTGACTAACCAGCCCTTGCCTAAGATCTGGGACTGGTGTCTGTACCCTTTTGTTGGCCTGAGACACTGGAGACTTACTTGGTGTGGTGGGTCTAAGTGGCTGTCTTTTTTTCAGCTGGTCTCTGTCCTACCCTTGGGAATCATTTACTATGGATTGGAGTCTCAGCTGTGGTGAAATACCATCAATTAAGTCACCCTGCCCCCTATGGGTGACACTGGAAATGGAAAATCAAACCTTCCCCAACCACACACTCAGGGTACTACTTTGGATACTCCTCAGGTGATTGGACAAGTCCAAGAGGTCCAAATCAAATATCCCAGTCAGCCCTTGTCTCAGGTGGGAGAGTTTAAAAGGTCTTTGGAAGCTAGATAGCAGCGGTCTGCTGGCAGCTCAAGTATGACTCATTCTGGTGCTCCATGAGTCAAAAGGACCCCCACAGGAAATGAATTAGTATGGGAAGATTGATGCCTCCTTCCCTACCTTGCGCCTCTGTCACACCCAGTCAGTGGTAACCCTGAAGGGCTGTGACCCAGTTCCCCCCAATGAGTACATGCTTCAGGGGTTTAGGCCTGCCTGAGTCATAGGGAGGTCTATATCTCCTTGGCCAGGCCTCTGCACTCCGCCACCATCCAACAGGGGGAGCTGAGGCCTGACATCCTCGGTGGTTAATGGAAGCTGGGGCAGTTCACTCAGTTCTAGCCCTGATCCTGATTGATGTTACTTATATTTTCACAGCATTTGTAATTCTGTCCTGGATATATTCCCCTGAGACCAGATGCTATTTGAGTTCACAGAAACTGCAACTCAGCCCCATTTGTGCCACTGCCCAGAGCAGGTGTGTCTGTCTCTAATGCCATCTGTGTTCTGTGTTGTGGCAGACGTAGTTAGAACTCACAATCAGTAATCCGTTCCATCCCCACTCACCTGCTTCTATCTTAGGTATGATCCCCTGGGGGCCAGGTGCTTCTTAGGCTACCTAAAGCAATCCTCTGGTTCAGCCTTGCCCTGGGAGTATGCTGTCTCTCCGCACACATCTTTTATTCTCCATCCTCACCATGCCCCACCCAGGTTAGTACTGCCTCAGGCATACCTTTTACTCATGGGGGCCTGCGTTTCTGTCCCAGATCTGCTCTGCCAGTGTCCGCCACCAGAGAAGAAGCCCATCTTTCTCTGGTTGCCCAGAGAGGTGGGGAGTGTCTGTCCAAAATATCCCCAGGGATGTGAGCCCTATTGTTCCTGAAGCTGCTGCCACTGCTCTGTGCCAGGTGGCACAATCTCTCCCTGTCCCACACAGTTCCTTCAGTCCACCACCTTCTCCCTACTCCCATGCTGCAGAATCAGCACAGACCTGCAACAGCCCACGCCCTGTCAACACCTCTCAAGAAAATGCTCAAGTATCTGGATTCTATGGGGTATAGGCCTCCAGACCCCAGAGTGAGAGTGGAGGAGAGTGCTGGGAATTCAGAATTGCAGGTATAGAATGTATACAGTTTTATGCCTGGTGGGAGAGTGCCATGGCACCCTGGTAGGGGAAGGAGGTCAGGTTTTTAGAGGATCTATTCTGTGAGATAAAATAGGAGATGTTTGTACTTTGCTCATTTGTTTGTAGAAAGTCTACTGTGAGCCATTATCATGGGGGAGGGGACTCCCGTCTGCTGAGGGATGGATTTTGTACCTATTGTTTGTAAACTTGGGCTTGCAGCTCACCTCAGCAGAGTTGATGTGCATTCTTCAATCTTCACTCTTGGCCCAGCTCCATACCTTCAGCTTACTTGCGAAACTTCTGTCCTTTAACTCTACTTATGGACGGGAGCCTCTATGGCTCCAATCAGCCATCTTGCTCTGCCCCTCCAGCAGTGGCTTTAAAATATTATTTTAGCAAGAAAATAATTTTTCTAGAAAAATATCATTCAGAGTTTTAGCCTGATATTTGGAGAAGAATGATAAATTTGGCATGAAATGATGTCATAGTGGACTATGATGGACATTAAGTAGATTCAGTCTTAGACATATAAGGTTTTAAACATTTTCTGGACACATTTTCTGTTGCATCAAGTTTTCCTCTTTGGGAGGTACATGCACATAAATATACTTAGTCCTATTTCAAGAAATGCTGTGTGCTATTTACAAATTTATTAGTGCTACCAATTCTATGGCAAAGATATAATATTTTATCATGGAAGGATTTTTCCCTCAATTAAATTCTCTTAAAACTTAAATCTTTTGTTTTTTTTAGTATTACTTTCCTCCAATAATATTACATAAACAAAAAATTTAAAGAACCAAATTCTTCATAAACCATCTTGCTCTATTAAATCAACACAGATCAAATCAGCATTAACTTCATGAGTTATTACTTACTCTGAAAAGCCATATATTCGACTGTGCAGAATAAAAAAGCTACATTTTCTTTCTTTTCTTTCTTTCTTTTTTTTTTTTCTGGAGACAGAGTCTCACTTTATCACCCTCGGTAGACTGCCGTGGCATCACAGCTTACAGCAACCTCTAGCTCTTGGGCATAGAAGATTCTCTTGCCTCAGCCTCCCAAGTAGCTGGGACTATAGGCACTGGCCACAACGCCTGGCTATTTTTTTGTTGCAGTTTGGCCAGGGCAGGGTTTGAATCCACCACCCTTGGTATATGGTGCCAGCGCCCTACTTACTGAGTCACAGGCAACACCCAAAAAGCTCCATTTTCTTAAAGTACATTTTTTAAAAATTCTATAAACTAGATCATAGATTTATCTAGACTGTCTAGCACAGTGGTTATCAACCTTCCAAATGCTGCCTAATGCAGCAACCCTTTAATACAGTTCCTCATATTGTGGTAATCCTCAATCTTAAAATTATTTTCATTGCTAGTTCATAACTGTAATTTTGCTACTGTTATGAATGGTAATGTAAATATCTGATATGCAGGATGTATTTTCATTGTTACAAAGGGGTTGCAACCCACAGTTTGAGAACTGCAGATCCAGCAAATCAACATGTAGAAATTTGTGTCTGCACCTTTATAGTTATTTGGGGGAGCAAACCCATAGACATTTAAATCCATTCTCTCCAAACACATGGAAGATGGGGAAGTAGTTAAAATGTGAGAAATCATTTCCCTGTTCTCTGAAAAAGCCAATGAAACTTCAACAGGGCTTACACCATAACTTGGAGATACCAGTTAACAAACTTTCTTGGTTTTCTTTACATGTTATCAGAAATCTGCCTTCTAACTTCATACTATCTCAGCTGTGGTAGTTAGCATTTAAAGTCACTAGAGGTACTGGAGCGACAACTGACCATCTCAGAATGACAGAGGTGATTGTCATCTTTAAAGTAACATGAATATAAGAAAAGAGTATACAAACTTTGAGACAGAAAATATCTGTTGTGAAAAAAGCAACATCATTCAGACATTAATACTAAGATTGTGCCTTTCCAAACCAAAATAGATGCTCAATAATTAATGAATATAAATAGAAACTTACTTTTTTGCTGTTAAATTTTCTCCTTCATCCTGGAACTTCTATTTCCAACTAGACAAAAAGAGATCTTCAGTTAACCTCTTGTGATATTAAAGGTAAGGGGCAATTCTGAAAAACTCTATGTGTTATACTATTGATTTGCTATTATTTATATGATCTGTTTATAAATAATATTTATAAATATAATAAAACATAAATACAAATACAACATTTATTTATTTATAAACATTTTGTAGCATACTTTTTGAAGCATGGTTGGCAAAAGGCTGGGAGGTGATTTGAGAATTATTAACATAATCTTATCCCTCAAAGATTTACGTGACACATTGGAGAAATAAAACTTCTATGGCAGGAACAAATTTTGTGCCATACTAGAAAAGAAAACTTTAAAAAATTTTTTTCTTCAATATTTATCTATTTTAAGACCAAGTCTCTTTGAAAGTAGACATTTATCTTTAGAGAAAATTTGTAATCTCGAGGTCTTTCTGAAAATTGAGCCTTATTCCTTACTCTCCTTACTTGAAGAGCTTACGTGCAATGTGCCTTACCTAAGTCGTCATAGAGCGGTGTTGAGGTCTGTGAAATCATCTGATGTCACTTTCTGGGATGTATTTTGTCTCATCTATTTGTTTGTTTCTTTTCATTGGTTCTTGCTGTCATCTTCTAAGGAATCTTATTAAAAAATAAATTTAGCATGAACAGAACTGAGCAAAGGCCTAAAATTTCACATTTCTAGCAAGCTCCTAGGAAAAATCGCTATGGCTGCTGCTAGTAGTCAGAGTAGGTATTAAGCTCTGAGTAATTAGACTCTCAGGGATAATCTTTTTATCACCACGATTCCCTGTCAGTGTTTGCTGATAGCATGTGCTATGTGAGCTCCTCATTTGAAGAGATTTCAGTCTAGCTACATATCTCAGCTACTTGCACTCTTCTCTTAGAAGTATAGAGAAAAAAAGCTGCCTCATGCTGTTGAGAAAAAAAATTCATATTCATTCATATCCTCATGCTGGATAACCATTTGTAATCTATTTCTCTCACACTATGTTGACTGGGATATTCTGGTATCTTTTGTCCAGGGAAATCTAGAAAATGTCTACTGTAAGATTTCATCCCTTTTCATATCAATTATTGAGCAAGGTAAATGAGGAAAGTGTAGGGCCTTTTCACAGATCCTCTATTAATCTCTCTCAAAGTTATTTCTAAGTAGAGAATCTAATTCTTCCTGGGTGAATCAGTGAATTTGGTGAAAGAACATGGACCTCAAAGTGATTTTTCGAATCAATTGTCCCAAGTACTTAGCTTTGGTGATTCAAAAACAGATAATCATTTTATTTTTTTCTATATGATCTACTGTGTTTTCCATACTCAAAGTCACAGAACAACAACAACAAAAGTTTAAATGGGAAAATATAAAAAGGTAAATAAAATTATCAGAAATTTAAAGTAAAACATATTTATTACTCCACTACCCGCACCGTGGCAGACTAGATGTTCAGACAACCCTCTCTCAGTACTAGATAATTTTTCCAATTTATTTTAATATGTGGCTGCACTTGGGAAAGTATAGAAACTCTCCAGAAGCCATAAAAGACCAGAAAGTACAAAGCCATAAGAACTGAGATGTGATGCTGGAGCTGGGGATCCTGAACCTGAGATGTCTAAGGAGGTCTCCAAATAGAGCTCCCACTCTACTCTGAGAATTTCTCACTTCATACTCACATTTGTTTGGAATTGGTTTTAGAATACGTATAATCTCTGGAAAATAAACTCTTAGCTAAACCTCAAAGAATTTCCACCAGGTTTGCAAGGACTAACATAACTTCATCAAAATCAAACAAACAAATTGCTAAAAATAAAGAATCAAGTGATCAGGTACAAGAAACAAATTTGTGCAAAAAGAAATATGAAAAATCTGACTGAAAAGGATAAATTCCTTGAAAAACATTATTAAAACTAACTTGAAAAATTGGAAAACTTGAATGGACTTATCTTAAAGAAAGACATTGAATCAATGGATGAAAATCTTGCTTTACACATCCTCTCCCCTATATTTACGTAAAATAACAGAGTTGAATAATTTTACAATGTTGTTCAGGAAAACATTTAAGGAATAGGTAATATCAAACTTTTCAAAATGCCTTCATAGAATAGAAAAAGAAAAGCATGTTCTAGTCTTATTTCGATATTATCTTTAAACCAAGGCCAAAATCAGTAATTGAAAGAATAATTGCAGTGTAAATTTATTGAACATACTAAGCAAATCACTACAAACCAAGTATACTATTGTATTATAAAATGTAAAATATCATAACAGATTTACTCCATCAAGGAAAGAATGTTTCAAAGTTAGAACATATGCAAATGTAAAAATTAAAGGGGATAAATGATCTGTATGATTAGCTCAAATGGATAAGAAAATAATTTTAAAAATCAACCAGAACTTGTGATAAACCTTTTTAGCAGATTAGAAATAGATAATTATTTGACCTGAGAAGCACTTCGAAAAACCATCTTATATAGTAAAACATTAAAACTTTTCCACTTAAAATCAGGATATCCTAGTGAGTGTAATAAGGGAAATCTAAACAAAAAAGATATGAAATATGAAAGAAAAGACAGTTTAAAAGTATCTAGAGAAAAATATTTAAGAGAATTAAGCAAGCTTGTCAAGATAATAAGATCACATTCAACTTCAAAACTCAAGTATTTGCATATATAGTAGTAATAAACTATTTCAAAATGTGCACATACACAGGATACCATTTATAATAGTATCAAACATATTACTTATGAATAAATTTCATAAAATGTATGCAAGTTGATTTTGTAAAAAATACAAATATTTATTAAAATTCATTAAAGAAAACATAAATGAATAAGGAGATCAGCCTGATTAGCAATATGTTCACAAAGTTACAAATTCTATATAAAATTATATACATAGGAATAAAATACATAATTATACAATAAATTGCATAATTATATAATTATGATATATCTAATTTATATATATAAATAAATTGACAGGTTGATTCCAAGATTCACCAGAAATGACAACAGGAGAGGAGACAAAACTCTCTTAAACAAGAAGAATTAGGTCAGAGAGATTTGTTCTTTCAGGTTCCAAGACATCGGGATAGCTGATGTTGACACAGAGATAGATAGAGAAACAGTGTAACAGAAATCATAGGTCAGATATCAGAAAATCTGATATACGACAGTGTTGGCACTGTACATTAATCAAAAAATAATTGGCTACTTAATAAATAGTACAAACATAACCAATTATCTGAGGAAAAATTATAATGAATCATTACCTTATACTTTATTATTAAACTCAATTCCAAATGCATGAGTGACTTAATGCTAGTGCATGATGGTTGAAAGGTGGAGACAACTCCAATTTGTTCATCAATGTGTGAATCCATAAGCAAATATATCTACATGTGAATATTATTCAGCGTTGAAAGAAATAAAATTTTGCCACATCCATGACACATAGGTAACCCAAGAAGACATGCTAAATTAGACAAAAAAGACAAACATCATTATGCTTTCATTTATATAAAGTATTTAGAATACTGAAATTTATAGAGATAGAAAATGGAATGGTGCTTTCCAGGGTCTGAGGTTAGGGTGGATGGGGAATTACTGTTTAATAGGTCCAGAATTTCAGTTCATGAAGATGAAACGGTCTGGCCACTAATAGTGATAGTGGTTACACAACAACATGAATGTATTTAATACCACTGAACTAAAGTTAAAATGGTAAATTTTATATTATGTATATTTTACCACAATTAAAAACAATCAATAGATGTTGCACAGATAATATTGTGTGGACAATCTTAAAATTATTTTGATAAGAGAAAAGTCGTAAATGTCTTGACAATGTAAGATAAAAGAATAATTACCCCAGAGAAAGTTATAACTTAGAGAAATTATAATGTTAATTGTTAAGGAAAAGGAAGAAAGAAATGGTTGAAATATGGATGTTGCTTGGTTGAGATCTGAGAATCTTTTCATTTACACATAGTCTGATTAAGAAAATGCTCACAGTTGATAGAAAGTCACACTACTGCTCTATTTGCTAATAATTTTAAACCAAGGGATCTCAAATTTTGTAGCATTCCTTTTAATCTATATAGAATGGAAGTCACTCAACTCTAATTGTCAAAATCCAACGAAAAATACCTTTCTAAGATATTTTCTTTTCTTTTCTTTTCTTTTTTTTTTTTTAGACAGAACCTCAAGCTGTCACCCTGGATAGAGTGCTGTGGCATCACAGCTCACAGCAACCTCCAATTACTGGGCTCAAGCGAGTCTCCTGCCTCCGCCTCAGTAGCTGGGACTATAGGTGCCCGCCACAACGCCCGGCCATTTTTTGGTTGCAGCCACCATTGTTGTTTGGCAGGCCCGGGCTGGATTCGAACCTACAAGCTCAGGTGTACATGGCTGGTGCCTTAGCCCGTTGAGCCACAGGCGCCGAGCCGTTTCTAAGATATTTCTAAAAATTTCCAAATTTAGGATCCTACACAAGTCTTATTGTCCTGCCTAACCCTGATTTCCTGCCAAGTTTCTCCATTTCTGTGTCTATTGACAAACATGATTCCAGTTAATATTCTATTACCACTCCTGGGGAGTACAGACAGAATTTACATTTGTGAAAAGCTACCAAATAGAAAAGGTTCTTGACAATCTGAGAATATTGAAAGTAGCATTTTCTTTCCATGTTCTCAGACTGAGAATAAAATAGCATTCCCTGTCATTTAATTTTCTAATTCCTTTATCTTAATTCCCTTTTATCATTTCACAAAACGATAAACAGGTTTTAACAGGTTCTTAACAGGTTTTCTCAATCTCCTAAAACTCTCTGTGCTTAAATCTTGACTTCCAAACTCTTTGGGGATTTCTATACACAGTTTTTCTGATATGACCAGTTCCTGAATGTGAGTTTATGCTTAGTTGGGACTGATTAAAAAAGCTTTCTGTGTTTTAAAAAAAAGGCTTGTTAATGTAGGGCATACCCCATATTACATATGGGTATAGGTCTCAAATAGTGATCTAAACATATTTTGCTAAAATATTTCAAACACTCTCTATATTAAAATTCTGAATGGGACAAATTCTATTTTTGAATAAATATTCCAAAAAGGAAAACAAAGAAAAGATATCTTTGGAATTAGAATGCTACTTTTTCTTCTGTTATTTCCACATTTAAAACATTGACTAGACTGATATAAAAATGAATGTTAGTTTTTCTCTCAAATATGTGACAAGAAGGCAAATTTATTTTATGAACTTTGAAGAGAAAGGTGTTTTTGGTTGGTCCATCAACTTTTCACAACTCTAGATATCCCAGAAAGAATAGAAGGAATGAATGAAAGAATGGTGTGAATAGCCATTTACTGCTTTTGTCCAGATCTTTTCTAAGCCCTTTCTTACTGTGTACAAAAGTCAAAGAAATGCTCAAACATTTGAAGCATAATCTTTGGTGAAAGCTTCCTAGAGAGGGCTTTGTGAACACTGGCTTTGTGTTGTTAAAGCGGCAGAGAATTCTGTGAACTCTGGTCTCTTTCATTAGCTCTTCTCTACTCCACCTACTAAACCAAAGGATTTTAGGTTGAGGTCATTATATGGTTGGTAGAAACTCAAGAGTTCTGTTAGACTCTTTGAAAGACGATTGTCAATCTTCTTTGGGGTGCTGTTAATTAAATATTAAACAGAAGATTTATGCTATTTTCTCCTTCCAAAATAATTCCCAGATCGTTTGTTATTCTCTATTCTGTTGACATCTATTTTCAGTAACTTAGTAATGATCAATTCTGGTTTATATTATAAGATTTCAAAACACAAACAAAATCAACAAAAAGGAGAAAGAGATGCTTTTAAAATAAAATTGCTTTAAGTAGAAATATTTAGGAACATACTGGTAAAGATAAATTTGCATTTACATATAATCCCTATAGCAGTAATGATAGTTCTTGGAGGCTTTATCTATATATCTGAGTTATTAATGAAATTCATGTCTGTTCATAATTATTTAAACAATTCAGGTAGAAATTTTGTCCTCATGTAATTGATATGTGGACTGTAGCATGAACACAAACATCTATTTGTGTGCCCCAACTAGATTTTATGACTAATAAATATTGCCCCAGTCATATTGATTGCACAGTGATCAATCAATAAAGCTACAGCTGTAAGCTACATGCATAGAGCAAAGCACTCAAGAAATAGTGATTGATTGATTTCTCAACTTCCTGGTTTGCTTTTATTTGAAAGACATACAAATATAGGTAGAAAATTGTCCAGGAGGTATTTTGATAATTGTGGATCTATGGCATTGCATTAGAATCTCCATATTTATAAATTCAGACATAAATATTATTTAGGCTGTTTAAACTATTGTTCATGCACATAGATTTCACAAAATAAAAGGAGCATTTCTGTCTGCTCCTTTCCAAATCCAGAGCAGGCAGAAAGCATAACTGGAATTTCTGAAGTGAAATTTGAACAGCAACACAGCAAGAGAAAAATGGGAGAATCTAAAGCAAACCAATGTCAAACATTTCTACTTAAAAATTCTAACAATATTTGATCTCCCTAAAATAAGAGATAAGGTTTCTCTGTTGCTCTGTTGAACAAGAATAGTAGCACATAATGCAGAGCCCCAGAGTCACAAACTAAGTCACCTTTAATGGATACAAAAGAATAATAAAAGTGTGATCTGGATGGAAAGTAATAAAGAACACTGCTAAAAACAGTGACATAGAGGTTTCAGGCCTCAACCATAAGTGCATAAATCATTAACAGATGTCAAAACAATAGAAACAAACAAACGCACAAGAAACCTATATGAAGACCAAACACAGGCATAATAGAATACGTTTGGTTGCCTTCCTCTAGCAGATGTGATCACTGGTTTCCATTTCAAAGATGTCATTGGATAGAAATAATGTTTAAATCACACTGAATATATTTTTATTCCCTTGAGGAAGTATATTGCAGTTGCTTGACTATTGTATCCCTCCAGCGGTTTAGTGTATAGTGCTTACACTGTTTGTACATTAATTAGTTATTCAATAAATACAGTGATTAAATATAATTGTAGTTTTAGCTCCATAGTTTATTTCTAGAGCTTCAGTTTGGGGGGCTAGTTAATTGCATGCCTTCTAATTTCATGAAAATAGATTTTCCACAAGGTAAAAAGTATGTACACTGGGCCAGCATTTTCTGCTGAGATTTTCAATGAGTGGGGCAGCTCTTTGCTGAATCATCCCCTGAGGAAAGAGAGAGAAAAAGAAACTTTCCTACTCCCTAGAGTATAGAAAAAGTGATGTTACTGAAAAAGGTGGAGTAGGGAGCACCCAAGGTCCACCAAAAATTAAATCATTTATTAAAATGGTAGACAAGAAACCCTGTCAGAATCAACATTTCAGAACTCCATAATTTAAAAAAACTAACACCAACCAAGCAAATGTTTAATGAAGAAAGAAATTGATAAAATTTGGCATTTAAAGAAATCTCTATCAAGTTACTGGGTGACTACTTAGCTAACGAAAAGCAGACCTTTATAACCTTACCTGGCAAGGAATACTGTCTTTGAAAAAATGGTTCGGAAAAGTCACTAAGCAAATTTATAGCACTATCAAATGACAAAAGCAAATCTTGTGGAGGTTTGAAAACTTTAGTAAAAAAATTCTGAGGCATGCAAATGAACAGACCATACAAACTGGTATGGCTCATTCACAAGAAAAAAGAAATTGACAGAAACCATCCCTAAGGAAGATCAGACATCAGAGTCTTGAAAAAGACTTTAAATCAACTTTCTTAAAGATATCCAAAGAACTAAAGGATGTCATGGTTGTATAACTAATGGAAATGAGGAACATGACATCTAAATACTTAAAGGATGTATTTATACTAAAGAATACTAGTAGAGAATACTAACAGAGAACATTAGCAGAGACAGAAATTATAGAAAGAAACCAAACAAAAATTAGGGAACTGAAAACTATAACAGCTCTAAATGTATCACTTCCAGGAGACTCTTGTGCAATATTTGGTGTTTTCTAGATACAAGATCATATCCCCAGTGAAGAGTAATAGTTTGACCTCCTCTTTCCTGATTTGGATACCCTTTATTTTTTCTCTTGTCTGATTGCTCTGGCTAGGAGATCCAGCACTATGTTGATTACAAGTGGTGACAGTGGGCATTCATGTCTTGTTCCGGTCTTCTTAGGGGGAAGGTTATCAACTTTTACCCATTCAAAATAATGTAGGCTACGGGTTTGTCATATATGGCTTTGATAATGCTAAAGTGTTTCTTCTCTGCCTAGTTTTTTTTTTTTTTTTATGAATGTGTGGTGAGTTTTGTAGAATATTTTTCATGCATACATTGAGATGATCATTTGGTCTTTGTTTTTGCTTAATGTGGTGCTACTCGAAAGAAGAAAAGCAGATGGCCAATAAACATATAAAAAGGCTCAACATCATTAATCATTAGGGAAATGCAAATTAAAACAGCAGAGAGATCACCTTACACCATTTAGAGTGGCTTTTAATGAAAAGTTCTAGACCACATTGCGGGCATGGATGCAGAGAGAAAGGAACACTTATACACTATTGTTGAGACTGCAACTAGTGGAACCCCTATGGAAAGTAGTATGAAGATACCACACAGAACTAAGGCAGGCCTACCATTTGATTCAGTAATTCCACTATTGAGAAGCCAGCCAATGGAAAAGAAAACATTTGTCAAAAGACATAGACACTCAAATGTTTGTTGCAGCACAATTCACAATTGCAAAGTCATGGAATTAACCCAAGTGTCATCAGATCATAAGTAGATTAGTGAAATGTGGTTTATGTATACTGCAAAGTACTACTTAGCCATAGGAATGATGAACTGGTATCTTTTACAATAATCTGAATAAAACCAGAGACCATTCTCCCAAGTGAAGTATCTCAAGAATAGCAAACAAACACCACATTTGCTCACTATTAAGTGGGAACTAATGAGAACACATGTACAGAGTGAAGTAAACCTCAGTGGAAATCAACCAGGGGCAAGCGAGGAATAGGAAAGGGCAAATCCTGCCTCATGGGCACAATGAATACTCCTGGGTGATGGACACTGCTATAGCCGTGACTCAAGCATTATAAAAGTGACACAAGAAACCAAAATATTTGTACTTATTAAATATTTTGAATTGATTTTAAAAAAGAAACATTTTTGTGATTTTTTTTCTTTTCATTTTCTCTTTCTTTCAAAACAATTGTATTACCTCAAAGTCTATTTTGGAATACTGTTCACTAACTTGTTTTAAAGAATTTTTTCCTTCTATTTACACTTTTACCTGTGTATCTTTTCTTATAACATTGCTTTGAAATTGGTGCTATTTAGTTGTAGAAAAGACAAGTGAGTATAAGAGATACAGAAAATGTCTTTTATTACTTAATGGTGTTATGCCAGTTGTGAGAGTGATGCCTTGTGTTTAGGAAGGCATAGTCACTAGAAATCATAAAACATTCCAGTTACTGGAAGAAAGCAATATAGTTGAATTTCTAAATTGTTTTCTGAGTGCAATCATTTTATTTAATACTTAAATTCACATTTAGACTTAGTATCAGGACTTAAAATTTCAAATTGTAGATACATTTCAGTAACTTTTAGATATAATATACTTTTAAAAATATACTTTACTGGGGATATGATAGACATACAACCTAGTGAGTCTGGAGGTAAATATATACTTACATAAGTATCACTGCAATCTATTCCATAAATCTCTCCATCATCTCCACAAGGGTCCTCCTGTATTGAACCAAAATTAAACTGGTAAGTATTGGCCATTAAATATTGCTTACATTTCTGAGGTGAGAGTGATTATAAAGGTATTAACATAGTTCTTAAATGTTCTTATGAATATTATATGTTCCTAAGCACTCACTCAACAAAATAATTTATATTTTAGATCATGTTTAAAATTTTCTAAAAATGTAATTGTGACTAAACTGTAGGCACTTTAAAGAAACTGCAGAAAGGTGCCAATGAAACATTCAAGAAACATCAGAGTAATTAAACAGAAGAATAAGAAAGATACTCCTCTGCTCTGCAGACAGATACTAGAGAAAAAGAAAAACTAGTAAATGGCAAGTAGAAATAGCACAAGACAAGTCTATGAGAACTACATACGACTGTGAATTAGGAACAAGCTGTAGTCAATGTGGAAAAGCCTTAAATTAGACAAGCAGTGCAGAAAGAAATGCCAGGTATGAATCAAACACATTACACTAATGTAACTGGATTGATAATTTATATACTTTCAAATACATAAATAGGGTTAAAATATTCATGATAAATATTAGGTTCTCCTGAAATGGCACATTTTATTAAGCCAAATGAGTGTTTTTAAGATTATAGGATATTTGCGATTAATCTTGCTATTGATAGCTAGTTTAAAATACTTGAATGTGAAATTCCTGATGAATAAAACATTGTTTAATTCTGACTAAACAAAAGTTAGGGAAATTTGGGAAAAGAATAGAAAATCTTCTACATTATGAGACTAAATATAACACGAAATGAACTATGCAGAAGAGACTAATGTATTTCTTATGTTACATAGCAGAAACAAATTTTCCTTTTGTATTACCCTCGTTATTTTAACAATCAGGATGTCAGATTTTATTTGCTTTTAAAGGATTAAGCAGAGTGTAACATTCCCTCTCTAATACTTAAAATGATCTTGACTTTTAGGAAGACAATTGCTCAACAATGTAGATCATATCTATATGTTTATCTTAAAGTTCCATGTAAAACAATGTATATTATGAAAACATTGTGTCTATATAGAAACTATGTCCACTTTCATGACTCACAGGAAACATTAGTCTGAGATGACAGAATCAAATTTACAATCTTTTTCCTCACTGGACTATGTGCCAACTTCACTAATACCACTGCAGCTGACCAAAACCTATAGAATTCTTGTGTCAAAACATTTATGAATTCCAGAAAGGTACAAGATACTTTGCTCAGATCATTATACAGGGCTAAATAAAAGAACATGATTATGTGTCCTTATGAAAGACCCTACAGAAGACATCTTTTAAAAAAGTGTTTTCCAGTTTGCCCCAATTTTGAATTGTACAATTTAGTTACATTACACTACAATGATGTATTAAGCTGAATTATAGCAAAATTGGAGAAGACTGCTAGGATCTAGGGACAGGATATTGTTTTACACTATATGCAAGTATATTTGTCCTTGTTGAACTACCAATAGCATGCAATATTTGGGGTGTTGTTTGGTTATGAGCCAGGCAATTTGAGAAGTAATAGCTATAAAATAATAAAAAGAAATAGTAAAAAACACACAGTTGAGAAAGAGAACACAGAGAGATGTGTATAGTTTTTTGCACAAGATCCCTAGTAGTCATTATTTAACAGAGCTGATTTTGTTATATCATTTCATGTTTTCTAAAATGATGTCACTGAAAAAAGCATAATAATTAATGGAAAGTTCTCTCAAGCCATAGTTGGAATAATATGAGCAACCAAATAAAGTATTGATTTATAACCCCACAAATATATATATTTAAATCTATAGTTATGTAAATAAATGTCTGAATAACTTAGTAAGTGTCCCATGTAGAAGAATTTAATATAGTTTGTGGAGGTATTCTTCCCCAGGGGGGAGGCCAAAACTTTCTTCTTAAGTGTAGGTTGTACATGGAGACTTCCTTCCACAGACTACAGTGGAGAACCTGACAAATACTACCTCAGTCAGGTGCTTAAGGGAAAAATCAACATCATGAATGATGTTAATAGGACCCATACTTGATAATATGTGCTCAAAATGCCATGTTACTTCTATAATCTTACTTCCCTAAATCCTACTACTGGGGGGGAAATATCATGGGAGACGGGAAAGAAAACCAAAACATATGAGACATTTCAATAGAGGAACATTTTTCAAAATACCTGATCATTGTTCCTCAAATCTATGAAGGTCACCAAAGTCTGAGAAATTTTTATTCAAGACAAGCCCAAGGAGGTCAGGCGCTGTGGCTCACACTTATAATCCCAGTACTCTGGGAGGCTGAGGCAGGTGGATTGCTTGAGCTCAGGAAAGGTGTTCAAGATCAGCCCAAGCAAAAGCAAGATCCTGTCTCTAAAAATAACCAGCATTGTGGTTGATGCCTATAGTCCCAGCTACTTGGGAGAATTACTTGAACCCAAGAGTTTGAGGTTGTTGTGAGCCATGATGCCACAGTACTCTACCAAGGGCAGCTGAGTTAGACCAAGTCTCGAAAAAAAAACAAAAGGAAAGAAAGAAAGAAAAGCCCCAAGGTAACATGACAGTTAAGTGCAATCTGGGATGCCAAATGGAACTTAGAGTAAAAAAAAAGGCCTTTATACAAATAAAAAGATAATATGAATAAATTGTGAGATTTAGTATACACATTTTAATAATATTGTATTAATATTGGTCATTAATTGAAACAAATGTACCATGCTAATGTAAGATATAAAAGACAGGGAAAATTGGATAAAAGGTATGTGAAAACTCTTTGTAATGCCTTCTTTATTTAAATCTAAAATAGTATTAAAAAGTAAAATCTATTATTTAAAACGTGATCCATGATAATAATGCCAAGCTTCCCTTTAGAAAAGCTACATCACACACTTGTAA
Organism: Arctocebus calabarensis; assembly: GCA_963573935.1. NCBI lineage: Eukaryota > Metazoa > Chordata > Mammalia > Primates > Lorisidae > Arctocebus > Arctocebus calabarensis. Next base: position 32,650 of record CAUYON010114003.1, read on the forward strand.
TCATGCCTTAAAATGTGTGAATTTTCTTGAATTACAGCACTATTAGAGATGGTTAAACAGAAGAAGACATAAAGAGGGTTTTCCTAATGGCCATCAAGTATCCACAGAATTATGAGGGTTGTGGCTAAACAATGTCATTACCCTAAAAATCTGTTTTATGAGAGTTTTAATTTTAATGTTCTAAATGCATAGCATATCTAGTCTACGATTATTGTTAATCACAACAAAAATTTTCTTTCAAGTCAGGTCAATTTTTTAGATACTAAAATCATGTGTACAGCAAAGAAAACATGAGTCAAGGTTATCATTTGATTCTAGATATTGTTATAATATCCAATTATTCCTCTTTGTAATTGGAACAAAAACACTGCAACCTAGATGCAGACTGGAACAAACAAGCAAACACTCAAATTCTTTTTCCTGTCTATTTCCGTTAAATACCAATTCTAAGAAAATGTGATTTTTCAGTGCATTCATATTTAATGACTTGATCCTTTACTACACAGCTTTCTTTGTGTTGTAAAAACAAGATAAAAAACATCTCCTTATTGTAGAATTTAGACTGTGTTGTGGGCTGAACTTTGTCCCTTCAAAATTCATACGTTGAAGCCCTAAACCTCAGTATCTCAGAATGTGATTTATTTGTAGATAAAATTTTCAGAGATATGATTCAGCTAAATAAGGATCTAAGGGAAGGCCCAAATTCAATCTGACTGGAATCTTTATAAGAGGAAGCAATTATAATACACAGGAGAGATACCAGCAATGTGTATGCGCACAAACAAAACCAGGTAAGGAGCAAGCCAGAGGGCAGGCGTCTGCAAGCCAAGGAGAGACGTCTTGGAGGAAACCCACCTGCCAGCGTCGTGATCTCCAGAACTGGAAGAAAATAAATGTCTATTATTTCAGCTACCCAGGCTGTGTGATTTTTGCTGTGAAAACATTGATAACTAACAGCTGGGTATGCGGTAACATATTTAACGTTGGTCAAAAAAAGATTGACCCTTTGCCCCCAGTTTTTAGGAAATCACCTTTGTTTTCCTGGGGACCTTGGGCTAACCACATAGTAATGTTGCTAAAGAAAATCAAGTGAGGGGAAGGAAAAAAAAGAAAAGAAAGTGATTAAAACAAAGCTGTTCATGTTCCGCATCTTACTGAAGATTGTAATCCAGGAGGAGTTTTTCAGAGAATTCTGTCCGACTTCTCCTAGCTGGTGTCTCAGCCCACAGCTTATGGGGCTGTGGATGTCCTGCGTGTGTGTAGAGGTGGGATGTTTATGGGAGCAAATTTCACCAAATTTTGGATTCAAGAATACATCTGGTTATAGATTACAGTGACATAATCATTAATTTTCTCAAGTGCTATCTTATACACAGGAAAAGGTAAGGGCTAGGATCACCGAACTCTTCTTTTTTACACATGCAGTGATTCAGGTAAGACATGTGGGAATTTACGCTCTAGTCTGTGCGTCATCTTCCATGACACATTCTTCAGAAGGGCTGAGTTCATTTACTGAATTAGGGGCGAAGTTACACCAAGTAGAATGAGCAAATATAGCTTATTCATGGCAAGGACTGACTACGTGCCTCACCAGAAGCAGGCATTACCGGCTTTGTCTCACAGCCAGAATGTGATTTAGGATGGGAGCTGACCACACCAGAATGAGAAACGATATCTTTTGTGGTCAGGGCTTTGAGTTATGGGGTACCAGTCAGCTTGGAGACTGAGATGAGCCACCTGGGTAACAGATCAATCATCCTATGGGATGGTGTCCCAATGCAAGCTCTGAACATCAAGCCCTAGGTAAGCTGTACAATTGGCAGTACTCCACATATAGTCACATATCGGTGACAGCCTGGAAAGGCATCTTTGCCTCCACAGGGAGAGGACAGCAGAAGCTGCATGCTAGGTACTTCCTTGGACTCCTCTCTATGCATTTTTTTTCTCTTGGCTGATTTTATTCTATATCTGTTCCCTCTAATAAACCATACCCATGAGTATAATAGTTCTCAGTATGTTCTGATTCCTTCTGGAAAATTGCACTTGGTGGTCTCATGTGGATAGTGGTCTTTTGTAAAGTATATTCCTCTAATTTGTAGTTGGCCAACTCCTATAGTGGGCTAGTGGGCTGTCTTCAAATTGAATCATTAGACATTTATCATTCTGGAAACCTTCATTTGTTTAGTGGTGTATTTATAAATTCTTTTTGTAAGCTGATCAAAATTATTTCAAAAACAGACAAACAAAATACCCCTCTGAGTCCATGACGCCATTCCCAGACCCATACAGTGCATAGTTCTGCAGTCTCTCAGCACACGTGACAGCAACCCAAAGGCAATCACAGTCCCCATCTTTTCCTCTTCTCCTGGATCACACTAGTGTTAGAAAAAGCATAGTGGCTAGTCACAGGGTTTTTGTTGATTACAAACAAAAAATCTATATGAAAACTTCAGCTCTAAAAATCTTTTGTCACTCTCTAAACCTAAGTGTTAAAGACTTTTTAGTTGCATGTGAAGAGAAATGGTTTTTACTATTCCTATAAAAAGCAGTAAGTGCCATAGACAGATTTTGCTGTTGATTCATTTTCAAGGTTTAGCAAATCTTGTTTTAAGATTAAGATTCCCAGAGTTAATATTTCATGTGTGCTATAAAATGGAGAGGTGAATAGAGGGAAGAACTACAAAGAACAAGGAAAGTACTCACTACTTTCTTTCTATTTTATAGTAACTTTTGTGTGGATTTGTGTATTCAGAAGGATCTTTTTTAACTTATCTTTGGTCTTTACCATTTTTTACAGGCAATTTTTTTGTCTGATTTTTATGATGTTTGGAATAAAAGCTACATCTCTGATAAAATATCAATTTGAAAATTCATTTTAAATAGCTAGTTCCCTCTGAAATGAAGCTTCAAACAGATTCAGTTCAAAACACATTTTGTATATAATTTTGTATTCAAAATTCAAAATTGATCAATTGATTGATTTTATTTATATTTTATATATATTTGCTTGTATACATTGCTAGAGTCAGGTGATTGATTGATTGATTTTATTTATATTTTATATATATATGCTTGTATACATTGCTAGAGTCAGGTGATGCTATCATAATATTGATTTAGGAAACTGTTCAGGAATGGATTATAGTAAAGTTCCTAAAGTAGGTGGAATATGGTAAGATGTTTGATGCAATTTTTCCATAGTTTGAGGATCCCCCAGTCCTTTTCACATGCCTCCATTTTGCTTCTACTTTCAAAGACATTCATTTATGGTCACTTTGCAGACCATATAATGGGTTTGAAAACTGGCTCTTCTACTTACTCTGCAACCTCAGAGACACTGTGTATACTTCCTGAACCTCAGTTTCTCACTAAGGTAAAAGTAAATTTCAATGATTTCTGTAACAGTTCTTATAAAGAGAAAATATGATCATAAATAGAAAGCTTAACTTAAAGTAGGCACTCCCCAAATAAGATTATTTTCTATATTCGTTCTCTATGAGCTTTCTCTGACAACTGAAACATGGTAAGTTTCCTTTTTAAAAAATTAGTGGTAAAATATACATAACATGGAATTTATCATTTTAACCATTTTAAGTGTACAGTTCTATGGCATTAAAATTTTTCACTTTGAAAGAACTTGTAAAGCTTGAAAATGCAAAGGTAACATGCTCTATTCTTGTTATTTATAACTTTTAAACATGCACTTCAAGAAATGTTTTAAGATTAGATACTTCTGCAGAGTATCATCTAGATTATTTAACATATAAGGCTCTGGATTACAAATCTCGTACTTTGAATAGCACATCAAAATGCTGTGACAGCTACCTTTACAACTCCTAAAATAAGACAATGGATCATCACTGGACTCATTATTGAGACTTCGTTAGGCCTTTCCTACATCCTCTTAAAGGAAATCATTTTCTAGGCCTTAAAAAGAAAATTCAGCTCAATATCACTTTGAGATTTCCTAGTTCAAAGCATGTTACATAAGCTGCCTTGTCAGCTTAATTCCTTACACAGGCTATCTTACAGCCGAGAAAGAAATAAACAGTTTTTCATTGACTCAGCTAAAGCAAAGCTGAACCCAGGACCGGACTTAGGCTGTTTTCTACCTGCAAGCTTAACATAACTTAAAATCATTTCAAAGACAACTGAATGATTAATAGACCAGATAGTGAAAGTTTTTTTTTTTTTGTTATAACTCACTCAATCTACCTGTAAGTACGCCTTTCATTTGCCAAGATTAAAGTTATTTAAGTTCTAGCAAATCTGACAAGAATGAGAAAGGACACAAAAGTAGTTTGCTTCTTTTAATTTTGTAAATAGACTCAAATTTCACTTACACATCACAGTACAGAAAATATTCTGGACTTCTTTTCATCTATCTCCCAATAATTTAGTGTCCCTAACGCCACTCACTTTCTTGATGTACAATGACCAGTTAGAAGAGAGGAAGACAAGGAAAAAAGTTTTGTATTTTGTCAAATAATTAGAAAGTCCTAGCATTTGTTGCCTGGGGCCTGCAATACAAGTTGATGGAGACTCTTTAGAAAGCTACTTATTTCTGTGTTCCCATAGAAGCAATTTTAACAAATACCATTTAAGGCCTCACAACAGGAGATCCAACTCCAGTACCAAGTCACTCTCAAATATTAGAGTTTTAGGCCACAAAATTAATACCCTAGTGACAACAAATTAAGAATTTTGTTTTCCTATGCAAGCCTTTATTTCAGATGACTTCCAGGAGAACAAAAGCTTGTGGTTATTCAACCTTTAAAATAACCCACAGATCTGTACAGGATACTCAATGTGGACGTTCTGTGATGCTCACCTCAGATGTGGCCCCAGGGAAAACATTCTCATAGATCCATGGCTAGGGCCAAAGATAACAGGGGACAAGAGAATCACTCCCAGAAAGTAGAACCAGATTTTCTAGATGGGCTAAGCAAAACACGATTCAGTCCGGACATTTAACAATTCTTGCCCAGAGGAATTCCATAATTGTTTGGGGCCAATGACTGCTGTGTGGTTTCCTTCTCTTCTTGGTTAAATGGTACTTTTAATTTAATTTTCCTTCTCCTATTCTACCACTGTGCATGGGGTGATCATAGATCAATTATCTTTTATTATGTAGATCACTAGAATAAATGTCACAGCCAAGCCTCTTAGAGGAGGCTGAACCCAGAGAGCTGAAACTTCAGCAGATGAATCTAACTGAATGGAAATGTGTGATTGTCTTTCTTGACTGAGAGTGTGCTTCAAGTTTAGAAATAAAGGTTAATGCAAATATGTGTGTCAAAAGGAGAAGCAAACGACCCAGAAAGCTAAACCTCCTCTAAACTCCCTTTTTGTACAGCAACTCTACACCATAAAATATTGTGTCTTGAACTACAAAAGTGTTTTTAAGCTACATTCTTCAACACTAACTTTATGTAACTATTGAACACTTAGAATGTGGTTATGGTAATGGGAAACTTAATTTTTCATTTTATTTAATTTTAATTAACTTTAATTAAAATACCCACATGTGAATAGTGTGTACTATATTGAACAACACACTTTTATAGTAATGTATTTTTTTTAACTAAGAAAATGTTACCCATTCAAAGATTACTAGTTCCAGATTCCCTAATGCTTACATTTGCCTGCAGTTGAGTAGACTTAGTTTTAGCAAAGGGATGGGAAAAAACACAGTGTATACAACTTCCAGATCGTGCTGTTTAAAAGAACGTATGTTCCTCTTCTTTTCTTTTCCACTTTATAACTGGTTGGACAGTAGACAACTGATTCACTTTAACACGTCACTTTGAGGGATGTCACAATAAAATAGAAAAATGATGTTGTAGAGTAAAAGTTCTGGCTTAATTAAGCCACCAAAATTTTAATGTTTATATCAAGAAAATACTTAAATTTTATTTATTTTTCTTTTTAATATATTTTTCTTGGGTTTGCTTTGATTCTTGAATATAAATATTCACGTATTCTTCAAGTCTATAAATTTCCCAGGCATCACTTTGTTGAATATTGTATCTCTTTTATTTACTCTACTCTAGACTTCTGAAAATGAAATAAAATACATGGTAAGCTTTTGGTCTCATCCTTCTCAAATTCTCTGACATATTTTCTATCTCTATAATACTCTGTGGCACATCCTGAAAAATTTGTTGGGATTTATCTTCAGTGTTCTAGTTAGTTACTTAGCTAAATAAGTAAATGTATTATTTAACAATGAGAGCTTAATGTTAGTGTTTATACTTAGAGAAGTCTCCTTGATTTTCTTTCAAAATTATCTGTTCTTTTGCTTTTATAGTATAATTTTCCTTCTACAAGTTTGTTCTAAATGGTCTCTTTTGTTTTTTTAATATAAACAATTATTTTATGTCCTATGCTTGAGTAGTCCTGTATGTTTAAAGTTAATGATAAGTGTAATTCTGCAATTTGCTTTCTTCATTGTCTTGTTATTATGGCTCATTTCCTGTGTTTCATAATTTGGAGCTGTGAACTTATGATTGATATTTTTCCAAAGTTATTTTGAGATGTCTTCCTTGAGGTTGAACTTTTTCTGTGATGATTTATTTCCAGTCTATCGTGCCTTTGGATGGCTATAAAGCCAGGTCCATTCACAGCTTGGGATTATCGATAGCCCAAGTTTCATCCATCATACCACTATGGTGGCCATCTTCTCTCTCTTTTTGGTCACCAACAATTTCTCCTTATATGAGCTGACTGATTTGTAGGAAAAGATGTTTGTTTGTACAGTAATGTCCAACATTTGTGTGAACATGACATTGGAAGACATTTTTTATTTCAATCGATTTAGGGAGTATAAGTGTTACATACATGGATGAAGTACATAATGGATACATTACTTGGAATATAAGTAAACATTTTTTATTAAATCCAAATTAAAAATTAATTTTGGTTTTTGCCTATATTCAACTTAGGTGCATATCTTGTTTCCAAGATTTATGTTGTGCTAGGTATGTGCACATGTGTAAATAGGAAACTACCCACATTAAGATGCTAAAATGTGGACTATTCCTACTTTTTCTCAATACTTGTCACATAGTTCTTAGGCAGTTTTGAGAACATTTTCTTTTCCTTTAAATATTGAAAGTTTATGCATTTTTTCACTTATCCATTTAATTGTAGATATTAATTTGCTAATTATTCATTAATAACTGTCCATGGTTCACACGGCCTAATTCAGTGGTTCTCAACCTTCCTAATGCCATAGTGTATTTTCATTGTTACAAAGGGATTGCGACCCACAGGTTGAGAACCACTGGCCTAATTGCACAGGGACCCCATCAGAAGCTAAATTGGGCAATTAATTAAAAAGTTTTTTATTGTTAATAAATGCTGAGCTGCCAATTTACAATTGTCAAAATGTAGAAACAGCCTAAGGAATGTATTAACAAGCTGTGGCATGTGCAATACCATAGAAAACTATTCAGCTGTGAAAAAGATGGAGACTTTATATCTTTTGTATTATCCTGGATAGAGGTGGAACACATTCTTCTTAATAAAACATCACAAGACTGGAGAAGCAAGAATCCAATCTACTCAATTCTAATATAAAGGCAGTAAGTGATGGGGTAGGAGGATGAGGGAGAGGAGAGGGCAGGAGGGAAGGGGATGGTGGGATCACAGCGTATGGCACACCTCTTGGGGGTGAGACACAATTATAGGAGGGCACTTTATCTAATGAATGCAATAAGTGTAACCTAAGTCTTTGTACCCTCAATGAATCCCACACAATAATAAATAAATAAATAAACCCTGAGCTGCTTAAAGAAAATGTCAATGGATTCAATAAATGTCAAACGAGTTTGTATTTATTAAGTAAAATATAGTAGTTTTCAAAATGTATTTTAATGTTTGTGGATTTTTATTACAACTATTTGCTTTAATTTTATTAAAACTAAATGCTCTAATCAATATTAAAAATTAGTATAGTATCATATTGCTCTCACTTTATAATTATATCACATGTGTATTTGTGCAAATAGGTTATAAAATGATTATAGAGACTATAATATTGATAAAGCTGAATATCAGTTGTACACATGATGCAAAAAAATGAGACATAAGATGTTACTTCAGTCAGGCAGTATACATCTGTATATAGGCATCAAAATTTAAAAACGTACATTTCTCTATAGTCATAGAATCAAGCAAGGACTTTTGCAACATGGGGCATTTTTTGGAAATGGTACACTATAGATAAATTTACAAGGCAAATGCACAAGTTGGCATACTACAAAAGCAACAGTGATCTCCTCAGTGCTTGCCACATGCTCCCTGCTTGACACACAGCTTTCGACATTGTCATTTTCAGCATTGTGTGTGCCATCACAATTGCTGCATCTGAGTTCCCTACCTGCTTCATTCACGCTTTCTTCGGCCTGTTGTATTTTATGTTTGTTATGTTTTAAGTTGCCTTTGATCACTTTAAGTCTTTAGACCTGTGTTTTCCCAACTAGAATCTTGAATAGCAACCCAAATAATATTTTTCACATGTTGTTACATGCTCACATTAATATCTGCCAACCATCTGTCATTCTTAGACACTTTGACCCACAAATAAAAGCTACATGACCATTTTGCTTCAGTGGCTGAATAATTGTAGCATACATTTCATACTCTCCTGCTTTTCTTCCTTTTGCACATTTTTTCAAATTACATTTGCATTTATCTGCACGTGTACACTTAACAAATTACATATTAAAGATGAAGACGACACTTGGTTTAGGCTAAAATAGAGTAGGCATAACATTACATCGCACTGCAGTGGAAAAAAAAAAAGAAAAAGAAGCTTGGTCCACAGATGGTGAACTACAGGAAATAACATTGCTTCCCAGTTCTCCACAGGCTGAACAACAACAAAACAAAGATTCTAGAATAGTGCATAAAATGCAATCGTAATCTACACTCAGACATGCAGGACCAGCTAGCAGACATCTGGTCCCAGGTCTCACTGCTGGACTGCTAGCTAGTCTTTGGCAAGGATGGCTATGAGATAACTCTTTTGGGTGTGGCCTCTGCAAATCCTACCATGATAGAATGCATAGTAGCATACAATATAATTTTTTTGGTACACTTAGCTAGGACTGATTTAGAATTTGATTATTCTCCCAAAGAAGTCCCAGTATATATTATATCAATACATGCATGCCTCTAGCGTTAAGTAATAAAGTTTCCAGAAAGTGGAAATCCACCACTTTTATATTTCCAAACTTCTTCTGAAAAAAAGATCTGATAAGATTTGCTATATAATATATAAAGACACCTAGGATACTTGGCTGAACAAAATTTTTTTTTTTTTTTTTTTTTGGTTTTTTTGAGACAGAGCCTCAAGCTGTCATCCTGGATAGAGTGCTGTGGCATCCCAGCTCACAGCAAATTCCATTTCCTGGGCTCAAGCAAGTTTCCTGCCTCCACCTCCCAAGTAGCTGGGAGCACAGGCACCTACCACAACGCCCGTCCATTATTTGGTTGGAGCCATCATTGTTGTTTGGCGGGCTCGGGCTGGACTTGAACCCACCAGCTCAGGTGTATGTGGCTGGCACCTTAGCTTCTTGAGCCGCAGGTGCCGAGCTGGCTGAACAAAATGTTAAAAACAGTCGTTTCGATGAACAATCAATTCATTAATAGTTGATGAACACAAGGCTTTCACCTATCCTGATGACGTAGCTATAAAGCCTAACTCTGAACTTCAGAAATTTTGATGTCATGAAATTTTTAATGTAATATTTTGTGTAGAGTTATTTGATGCTAGTATTAGAAGAAATGATGTGTTTTAATCTTCACTTTTTATTTTTAAGTACAACATGTCTTGTGAGGGAAGGGATTAATGGAAAATGGAAGTGAGAGGTATCAAAGGCAGAAGACCTGCATTAAATTCTGACTGCATCGCTTGCCAGTAGCCATGGCATGGTACATTTTAGCGCCTTAGTTTTCTTATCAGTAAAATAAAACTAGGGACAGCTACTGCAAAATGTTTCTGTGAAGACTAAACAGGATCTTTCAATGAATGCTACTTTGGCAGAGAGATTAATGCTACCTTTCCATATTCAATTGTTTGTTATTTGGGTCATGATAATGAGAATGAGGAACAAAGATTCACCTGAGTGTCTATTTCTCTGATTCATTGTTTGCTGTGTTTGGTTACAAGAATGTTTATGAATTCTATGTGACATATTTCCATCATGCTTTGTTTCATGTTTTCTCTGTATTGTTATAATTAATTGGAGTGTATAAAATGTGACTACATTATCTGAAATAACAGAAAGACTAAATTAAAAAGAAAATTACTGATTTATTACTCTAAAGCTTCCCAAAGGCTATCAGATTCCTCCAGAGAAAGTCATACTCTTTGCTTTCCTTTTTTGATAGATACCAAATAATAACCTCTGATATAAAGCAGAAGAATATAAAATGCACACTTACTAAGCTGCCTTATCTAGATTGAGTCTTTTGAAGTTCTGTGTTTAATTCCATACAGATAACATTACTTCCAAGTGTAAGTAGCTTCACTTTTACAGAAGAGTGAAAATAACTGTCATGAGACACATATAGAAGGGGGTAAATACTGAGAGATACACAATCTTGCAAATGATACGGAATATTTCGATGAGCTGTACAAATACTTTAGCTATTGATTGAATATTATCAACAGAATTTTTGGAGGAATGCTATATATCTGTGATGACTGGTCCCTGGTATACACAGATATTTTTCAAATGTTATTCTGAGTATTTCTGTGATGGTGTTTGTAGATAAGAATAGCATTCATACTGGCAGACTGGGGAAAGCTAACTGTTCTGCGTCAGTGGGTGAGTCTCATCTTAACAGTTGATGAACGCAAGGCTTTCACATGTCCTGGAACAGTGACAATTCTCCTAATGGCCTTGAAATAGGACACCTGCTCTTTCTGGCTCTACACAGCTGATTACCTTCAGACTCAGATTGGAGTATTAGTCACAACTTTCTGTGAACTGGAACTGGGATGTCAGCTCTAGAGATTTTAGACTGGCCAGTCTTAACAATAATGTGAGCCAATTCTTTATAATAAGTCAGTATCTTTCTCTCTCTCTCAAAATCTCCTATTAGCTCTTTTTCTTTGGAGAACCTGAACCAATACAATATCAAAACTATGTTAATTGTGAAAAAGACCCACAGAAAAATTCCTAGACTAAAAATTTATTTTTTCCTACTTAACCTCTAAAAAAAAAAATATATATATATACAATTATACAATATATACAATTATAATATATATATATATATATATACAATTAGTAACAGTGCATTTAAATGCCCCCAAAGCTATAGAATACACTGTTTTAAAAAATTATGCTTCTTGGGACATCAGAATTTAAAGTTTTCTGAAATAACTATGTATGAGTTCAAAATATACTTTTTATGCAATGCAAAAAAATGTTTATTTCTGTTGTTAAAAGATGTGAACTATGCAAAATAGAACAAATGGGCTGATTTTTCAAGGTAATATGAATATAGTGGTTTCCTACATATGTCTAGAACATGACTTTATCTATTCTTAATTCTTCAATTAGGTCCCTTTTCTTGGCTTAAAAAAACTGGTCAACAAACAATGAAATCATCCTAACCACAATCACTATCACCATTTTTGAAAATATTAGCCTTGTAATATAGCCTTCACCTTCTATAGCTGGATCTGTTTTTTCTTCACCAAATAATTCCAGTTAAGTAGGAAAAGAAAAGTGAATTTCAGATTATGTGGAAGGCAAACTCTTGTTTTTCTCTGACAGTTATTGCCCTGATATTATGACTTCATTCTTTATTTTTCTTTTGCTCTTATTCTGCCTTCATTGGTCTTACTGTAGTTTTGTATATGATTCAAATTTCTCTCTTGTCTTAGCAGACCAATTATATACCTTAAAGGTATATAATTATACCTCTTATAACTTTGCTTTCAAGGAAGGTTTTCCATAACACAATGTCTCAGATTATGTTTGAGAAAATTTTTATTTCTTCTTCATTGTGAAGGATAATTTCATATACATATTTTTCTCTGTATATCTATTTATATATTTATAGACTTAGTCTATATATAAAGAGAGAAATATATATAGAAATACGTATACAGAGAAATATGTAATATATATATATTTCTAGGTTGGTAAAGTTTTTTTCCTTTCAACCTTTTAAATATTTTACTTCATCTTTTCTTGCTTGCTTGATTTCTGACACAAAACACTATAATTCTTTTTCCTCTCAATATAAGGTGATAGCTTTTTCTCTGGCTTCTTTTTTGTGTGTGTGTGCAGTTTTTGGCCAAGGCTGATTTGAACCCACCACCTCTGGCACATGGGGCTGGTGCCCTAGTCTTTGAGACACAGGGGCTGCTCACTTTTCTCTGACTTCTTTTAACATGTTTTCCTTGTCTTACTTTTTTTGCAATTTGAGTCTGATATTCCTGGGTGTATCCTGGAATACACTGGCAAGTACAGTGCTTTGTGTTTTGAGTTTCACGGATCTGTGATTTAATGTCTGTCTTTAATTGTGAAAAGTTCTCAGCCATTCTTACTTTAAATATTTCTTCTGCTTTCTCCTCTATTCTTCTCATCTAGTTACTGGTATTATACATCCAATTATGCATATGTTTCACATTTTAAAATTGGTCCACAGTTCTTTGCTCTTTATATCTGTTTTTTACATTTTTTCTTCTTAGCATTTCAATTTGGGAAGTTTCTATTGACCTATCTTCAGGCTTGTTGATTCTTTTTATTTGGTTGTTTATTTTTTTTTTGAGACAGTCTCACCTGATACCTGAGTAGAGTGTGCTGTCATCATACCTCATAGCAACCTCAAGCTCTTGGTCTCAAGTGATCCTCTGTCTCGCTCTTGCTCAGGCTGGTCTTGAGCTCCTGAGATCAGGCAATCAGACCCACTTCAACCTCCCAGAGTGCTAGGGTTACAGGTGTAAGCCACCCGGCCTGGCCGAGCTTGCCCATTCTTTGCTCAGACATGTTCAATCTACTGACAAAGCATCAATCTTTTAGTATTTCTTATTCTAGAATTTCCTTTTCATTTTCTTTTTTAGAGGTTCTATCTCTTTCCCTACATTACCTATCTGGTCTTTCATGTTGCTTCTCTTTTCTACTAGAACCCTTAGTGATTTGGGTAGAGTTATTTTAAATTTTCTGTCTGATAATTCCAAATGATGTGTCATATGTGCATTTAGTTCTGATGGTTGATTTACCTCTTCAGATTGTGTTTTTCTTGCCTCTTAGGATGCCTTGTATTTTTTATTGAAAGACAAGCATGAAGTGTAGGGTAAATCTTTAATCTTAGGTTATACATTAATCTGACTAGGCATTGGGTTGGGTTTCCTGTTTCCTATCCTACAGCTTCAGTTGTAGGTTTCAATTTGTCCTACTGTCCATATTTTTTTCCCTCATGTGTCTTTGGGTTTCCTTAAATAGCTTCTTCTTGAAAAGTTATTACCTTATTAGAGCTCTTTTAACTGTAATACACCATTGTGATACTGGAGATCTGCCAATATGGTAGGTAGAAGAGAACTATTGTCCTATGAATAAATTTCCGGCTTTCTGGGCCTTTGTCCCATCTCAAGAACTTCTCAGATTTTATTCTCCTCCTATCTGAGATAAGAAGGTCAGAGGTAGCTGGAGAGGGGTAATTTTTCACCCACAGGTTAGATGAGACTATGTTAAAGTTTTCCCCTACTGAGCAGGGCTTTATTTTTGAGAACTTTCTGTGAGTATTTCTAAATATTTACTTTACCCTTCCCTCTGTTAAAACAGGATGATTTTTGTTGGGGTTTTTTTTTTTTTTTTTTGCTTATTTTTGTTTGTTTTTTTTTCGTGGCTTTCCACTTCGAACCTGATGGGGATTACTGAAGGTAAATCCTATGAAAGTATGTATGCCCCCACTAAAACTGCAGCCCCTAGAGTTTCCTACTCTTCTACTGGTTCTCTTTCAGCCTCCAGCCTTTCATCAAAGTTGTTTTTTTTTTGTTTTTTTTTTTAATGTGCCTACAAGTTTTAAGCTCTGGTGGCTTCTGCTTAGGCTAAGCTGCTGGTTGTGCTTCATTATATTCACCCAACTCTACAGATTTCAGGGTGATGATTTGACCTGAAACCTTAGTTCTCTCACAAGCCAAGAAAAGTTATGGATTTTCAGTTTGTTCATCTTCTTGTTGTTAGGATGCAAGCAAATACTTCCAAGCAGTTTCCATGTCAGAACCAAAATTGAAAGTTCCACGTTATCATTTCTAAATTTTTTACTTGCATACATCTTTTAGATAATTGAATTGTTAATTTTACCACTAGAGTTTATTACTAGTATGACAATAGAATATATTATACATGTCAGGACATACTTAAAAATGACAAAGTTCAATTCTAACACCAATCAAGAATGAGTGGTTTAGATAGGCCATGGGACACTATGACATGGGGTCGCCCCATATTTAAGCTGAATTCTGGCAAATTTGAGATTATATACTATTTTCATACTTGAATGATAACTTTCTTGATGATATACCAAGAAATGCAGAATTTTTATACAATGTTTGGCTATTACTTTTGCCACTGAATTTTGAATACTGACAAGTGTAAATTTAGACGGGATTTTCCTCCACGTAGTTGACAAATGCTTGCTGATTATGTCTAGAAAATTTCGATTATATTCAATGTTGAATAAATGTATCAATACATTTATTGGTGAATAAATGTGGGGAATTATTTTGTATCACTTTATCCTGGGACACAGTTTCTTCATTTAATTTGTAGTATCCCTTATTTCTCTCTCAATATGTGTGTTTATGTGTGTACATAAACTTATCTTTCATCTTTCTGTTTGTTTCTGTCTATTTGTTTGTTTCATTTCTCATAAACATAAATTGTGCTTATTTCCTTTCATATCTAGCATAATTTTTCTCATTCTTTTGTCTCTTGTTTAATTTCGTTTTATAAAACGTTTTAAAGATTGTCTGCATGCCTTTTATGATACTGCTTTCATTTGGCTTTATTGATGATTTTTTTTTTCTAGTTGTTTTTCTTTACGTATTTCAGGTCACACCTAATCTCCTTATTTCACTTATCATTTCGTCTTTAATATCCTGCACTCTGTCTTTGAGATATTTTTTTTCCATACAAAGCTGACCTGTGTTCATTAATTTTTTGAGAGTGTAGATAACTGTAAGTCTGAAGAGCTGGGAGAGTTAATTCTTCTTCTAATGTTAAACATACATTTTGGATTGGTTTATTAATGGATCCTGTCAATAATGAACACTTTGGGGAAGAATTAAGATGGGGATGCAGGAAAGGGCATGAGTTGGAAGCTATAGTTGGCATCTTTTTTCTCTGTAAACACTCCCACAAATTTAATTCTGGAGCATATCCTTCATTGTCAGAATCATCCCCATTGAGACAATATGAGACTTGTGTGTGGCTATGTCCAGTCCACCCTGAATGCACCCAATCTTGTCTTATCTCAGAAGCCGTGCAGGGTTGGGCCTGGTTAGTGCTTGGATGGGAGATTTGTGAGACTCATAGTGAAGACTTTCTACAACTTACAGATATGTAGTGACTGGTTATCTATACTTGCTCAGCTGTCTGTGGTCAGCATTGGTAAAGCACATTTCCTTCGGCTTCCTCTCCTTTTTGCTGTATTAAATGGGAGCATGCAAGAATATTTCTGGTTGCTTTCATATAGCACTATTTCATTTAGATTAGAGGTATATTCAATGAGCATCATTGAAAGCAACATTATTTTTAAAAAATCTGTTTCCTGCCTGAGACTGAGAAGAGATGTTTCAGTTCTATGTAAACTTACTAATTTTGACACAAATTTCATTTTATTTCACAAATACATAGTAATGGTTACTGATTATAATTTGCAATTGTGGTTATTTTCTTTCTTCTTTCTACGTTATTTGGATATTATCGATGAATTTTGAGGGAGGGGAATAAAACAAAAATGCCTCTGCCATGGTAGCTGAAAGGGAGAACCTGGGGAAGTACTTTTAAAATTCAGTAATATATCTCTGTCCACGCCTTGAATTAACAAGCAACAAAATAAATTGCGCACTATGTAAGTTCTTCAACCTTCCTGTCCCGATCAATCTGCACTATCCTCTCAGTTCTTGTTCAAAGATGCAAACATCTTTGTAAGACCCTTACATCTGGCAGGCCTGCTGGCTCACAACCATGAATTCTGGGAGGCTGAGGCAGGTAGATCACTTGCTCAGGAGTTCAAGACCAGCCTGAGCAAGAGTTAAGACCCTGTCTGTACTAAAAATAGAAAAATTAGTTGGGCATAGTGGTGCATGCCTATAGTCCCAGTTACTCAGAAGGCTGAGGCAAGCAGATTGCTCAAACTCAAGTTTGAGGTTGCTGTGAGCTATGACACCACAACACTGTACCCAGGGTGACAGAGTGAGATTCTGTCTCAAAAAGAAATAAAAAGACCCTTATGTCTCCTTCCTGACTATATAAACATATGTCATAAAATAACCAGTTAAAGGAACATGCATTAATATGTTAGAAATATTATATTAATATAAAATATTAATTAATATATTAATATATAATTAATAGTTCAAAGGAACATATGTACATTTATTTCATTAAGTAGAATTATAGTAATTTATTTGATCCATTGTCATTGGTATACAATGAGCTTGTTTTCAATATTCTGCTATAGTCACTGTGCTTTTAAAAATTTGTATAAATGTATGGAGTACAAGTGTAAATTTGTTACATAGCATAACTCATAGTGGTGAAGTCAGGCTTTTGTTGTATCCATCACTGGAGTAACATTTGATTCTGCAAACAAGTATTTCTGTAGGATAAATTTCATAACCTTACGTTAGAGTTCTCGTCAAACATGTCATCTTAAAAATTATATATATAAATACCTAACCACAAAAACTGTCTTAGCATTTTGCCATTTGAGTATGAGGCAAATACTTCAGAGATTAAGCCATCCGTGGAAAGGGCCTACCTCACAGTGAAGGTGTGAAAATTAAAATTGCACCTAATTCTGAAGACACTGAGAAAAATGCCAAACGAAGACCTAGTAAAGGCTATTTGTTTTTTCTTTTTCTTTTCTTAGCATATAGGATGCACTGAAAAGTCAAGGCTAATTTTAAGCTCATGTCAAGGATAGTGTTACTTTCAATCTACTTTTGAGTCATTGTTGGTTATTTGCAACAAACTCACAAATGCCATATGTTAAGGACACAACCTAGGGAGTTAGTTAAATTCCATTAGTAAAGAAAAAGAAAAAACCCTCAGGGTTTTCTAGTTATCTTAGATGATTTGGGTCCATTAATTAAGTCTCCACAAAAAGACAGTTCCCATCAGAAGACTCAATCCTTAACAAACTGTTTGTTTCTAATAACATTTCTCACTTATGAGAATCACCAGGAAGTCATGGCTAGAGTTGCTTGCAAGTCTGGCTGAAAATTATTTTCTGCAAAAAGAATAATGTAAAATGGTTCAAGAAAGATATCAGTTATGAGAGTTTTTAAATATATTTCAAATGCAGGGAGAAATGCTTCAGAAATTTGAGCACAGTAGAAAATTGGACACAACCTATAGCTATTTTTTTCCATAATGGAGAAGAATTCGAAATAAAATTTAAACTGGATAATTGTTAACTGGAGCAGTCAACCAGCAGGTAATGCTAACAATTTACTACCTGAAGAAGTCAGACCAAAGCACAGATGCTGCTGCTGTATGTATGTTTGTGTGTTGTGGTGATCGCTATTGAAAGTTACTATGAGGACATTCAGAGCACTACTATAGGAGTCTGTAAATACTCCCAGAATAACTTTTCATATAAATATTAATAAAAATGTAGATTTAACTACAACTTGTAGTTGCCAGATAAAAATAAAATCAATTGTGGCAAATACACAGAAATCATTCATATATTTACAAAGAGAAAAAATATTTAAGACAAGCCTTTTATAAGAAGACAAAGAGTTAGACACCTTACTTTTGTGATCTAAATAAACATTTATAAAAAGTAATCTGTGAGACAATTATTATTATTATCACCATTATACAAATGAAAAAACCCAAAATTTTTGGCCACGTGTGGTGGCTCATGCCTGTATTCCTAGCACTCTGAGAGGTCAAGGCAGGTGGATCTCTTGAGCTCAGGAGTTTGAGACCAGCCTGAGCAAGAGTGACAGCCCTCCACCTAGGCCCCATTGCTACTAAAAATTGAAAAACTAGCTGGGCATTGTGGCAGGCACCTGTAATCTCATCTGCTGGGAGGTTGAGACAAGATGATCACTTGAGCCCAAGTGTTTGAGGCTGCTGTGAGCTTCAACCCCCTGGTGAATGAGTGAGACTCTTCTCTCCAAAAAAAAAGATTTCTTATCCAAGTTCAAGCTGTAAAAATCCAAACTCCAATCCAGAACTTGAACTCTAGCCACTATAAACTGCATTCATTTAATGAGGATTCAATACATCTCATTAATAGTACTAACAATGGCTGGGGCAGTGGCTTGGATCTATAATTCTATCAATCTGGGAGGCCTTAGTGGGTGGATTGCCTGAGCTCATGAGTTCAAGACCAACCTGAGCAAAAGTGAGACTCTGTCTCTAAAAAGCCGTGTTTTGTGGCAGGTGCCTGTAGTCCCAGCTACTTGGGAGGCTAAAGCAAGGGAATTGCTTAAGCCCAAGAGTTTGAGACTGCTGTGAGATATGATGCCAGGGCCCTCTACCAAGGGTGACAAAATGAAATTCTGTCTTCAGGAAAATAATAATAATAATAATAATAATAATAATAATAATAATGAGAAAGTCCCATTTTACTCCTTCAAAAAGCAGTAGACACATTTATAATTTAGTTATATCCATTTTGTAGCTGTATTTGTATAGTTTCCACTGCCCTAAGCAAAGATCTAACTTATGGTAGTTTTAGATCTTTCCAAGACAGCAACTTTATTAGGTAGGATTTATTAATCTGCAATATTAATAAATGCTTCTTTTATTCAACATTTTCTCCTTAGAGTTTGCATAATTATGTATAATTTATCAGTATGTTAGTATAAATTATTGTCAATTTGGATTGTAAGATAATACAAGGTAATTTATCTGGAGTTGCTGCCCATTGGCCAAAGGAGAGCACTATTGATTAGATTCCATTTTCTGGCTGTATCCCATTCATTTGGGCAGGGTGTCTTTTGGGCAGTGTGTGTTAAGAGTTTGCAATTGGGGGATTTGATTCTTAGCTAGACTGGCTACTATCTCAATGTCATAAAGCTGATGTCCACAGTTGTTGAATCTATGCATCGTTTTTCATCTCTGAACACATGGCTACTTTGTTATTAGCTTCTTGAGACAACACTGATGTGGCTGGGGAAGGAAACAGTGATATTTAAAAGGCAGGACGTCTTGTCCACTGGACTGTAGAGCACTGCATCTGGCCCTGTGGTGATTATTCACACAGCATACAAGTATCCCCACACTCTGTGTTCAGGGGGTTCATCCATGCAATTCTTCCTCAGAACTTCTTGGCACCAGTTTTCTGATGAGTTCCTTCAGGACCACTGACTCTTGACCCAACCATTGGCCACTGATTATGGATCATATCTGACTCATACTTGGTGTCTTTTTTCCTCTGAGAAAATGAGACAACAGCATATAAAAGTGGAAGTTTGGAGGTTTCTCATCCCCAGTGTCCTTCAGGGCCTTACATGAGTGAAGCTGAAATGACATAACAAAAACACTTAAAAGAGAAGAATATGCATATTGTACAGTTACATGGTGAACATGGCTGACCCGGTCCCTGAAGATTAACTGTGGAGACTGGGTGAAGAGAGGCAGCATGTAGGAGAGAAAGGTGCTTTGGGAGTATGGACAACCCACTTTAGCAATGTAATTCATGCTTCAGGACCTGCTTGAATCCAGCCTATGTATTTTCTTCCACTATGTGCTGACATGCTGCCAAGGATATCCAAATGTATACATAGATCAGCTGGTTCTAGTTTTTGAATTAGTGCTCAGGTCTTCTGGCTACACGGGGTACTTGGCAGTTTTTCAGGCTCTCTCACTACCCAATAGCAAACCAAATTTTTCCCTCAGTGTGAGAAAAAATATATGCCATAAAGAACAATTATTTTTTTCAAAATAGTAGGACTGCAATTCGTTTGTGCAGTACAGCCTTTTTCCTTTCTTGGAAATTTAAATTAGTATCATTGACTAATAGATTTGCACTTAGTGGAGTTAGAGAATTGAGGTTATGGCTTGATAAAATGTTATAATTTATATGAATCCTAGAAATTATTTCAGTATGGCTTAATGATCTCAATTCCAACCTCTTTATTTCAGAGCTTACTATATACTAGAGGCTATAAGTCTAAAATTCCTGGACCTCTTTACAGTTTATGTCCTACATATATCCCTGCACCTGCCAAGATGATACTCATTCTTGAAATGTGAAAGGTGGTAGTGATTGATGCAGAGATTCTATGGATTTCATTGTTTTTACTTGCAGATATTTTTACGGATCAGTGTGGTATTTCAGTAGCCTTGGAACAGGAGATTTAGTGTTCAATACCAAGCTTAGTGGGCATTGGACATCAATTTTGTTGGTAATGTCCAGGGAGAAATTTTGATTCTAGAGATTATACTTGTTTCCTAAGTAGTTGAGATGACAGCTTTTCTATTTTCTATTTTTTTAATTGAAGCAGAGATAAAATTTTCCTCAGGCCAGGACTGTGGTGTTATTCTATGAATTAACCTAAGAAGTTCAGCTACAGCCTCATCCACCAACATTCCAAACTATTCAAAAACATGAAAGTATTTATTAGTAATTCCTAATTGCCTGTTTTAAATCATTTCCTTCTTATATTTTTCCAAGTACTAACTTTTTAGTGCATTTTATCAAGTAGAGAATTTTTATTCTATTTTAAAGATTGGCATGGTATCTTTCTTCCCTTCAATTTTTAAATAATTTCATCAACTAACGATCAGTAATCACACAAAGAAAACATTTTCTGTTTAGGTACCAAATATCTGAAATGTATACATATACAAATATACATCTGGAAACATGAATTACTGATAAAAATGCAACTACCTGACACACATTTTTCAAACATCTTCAAATAGGCAACCTGTGGAGACAAAATTCCTGGCAAAGCAAATTTAAAAAGGAGTATAAGAAGCAGCTTGCCTACGGAACATGTGCAAGAACATTTGTTCATTTATATGGGGCCAAAACAAACATTTGTTTTGTCATAATGGTTGAAATAAACATTTTAATTTAGGTAGTGTGTAACACCAAAACAAGTGTCTTCAAATAAAATAATATTTAGGAAAGTAAGACTCAGGCAAATATGTTTCTCTGCTAAGTAAATATTTTATTCTTCAGGTTTTTGCCAATGCAGGTGTTAACGTAGATGTTAAGTAAGGTGTGGGTGTCCTTCTTCATGGTAGTATAGCACAGACAACTCTTCTCTTCTCTGTAGCTATTTCTAAAACACAGTAAGAAAAGATGGTTCAGTAAAAGTAATAGACAATATAATCACAAGTAAGACAATTAAAGGTTGTTATTTACCTAAATGGATTCATGAAATTTAAGCTTGTTTTAGGTTATAATATTGTTCTGTGTTAGGTAATAAAAGACTTTATGACTATATGCAACAGAATGTTTACAATTGTGCTGGTATTTTACCTTTAATTGTATACTTTCTAAAACTTACATATATCATTTTATTGAATGTATCTGGCCATTATATATGTGTCACTGTGAGCATCAGCTAAGGACATTTTACATATTAATACTAATGAAAGTTGACTTCCTAGGAGGTGGCTCTTGGGTCTGAACGCATGATCAGAACCTTTTGTATGGGAGAGGCTGGTGAAAGCCCTACCAATTAGCGATTCTGGGGCTTAGCAAAGGACCAAGGGACATTTAGTACCTTTGTGTTCTGTGTCCCATTTCCTGCCCTGTCCCAGGGACCATCCTATGTATGAAAGTACAGTTAGGACAAGGAAAATGGAGAGATTTTTATTAAAAATCTCTATGAAACAGAAACTCTGAAAATGAGAATCAGCTAAGCAGGGGCTGAAAATATCATGTAAATTCAGAAATAAGTATTCTGCTCTTGCTAATTAAGACTATTAGTTCATGGAAGATACTTCTCATTCTAGAATGTTATAGTTAGTTTTCTATCAACAAGAAGGAGCATGAAGAAATAATAAACAAACAAAATCTATGGGAATTTACTAAGTTTAACAAAATAAATTGAAAAAGATAAACTTGTAACAGGAGGAAATGAACATAGGTGAAAGGAGGACAATATAAGGGGGAAATGTGAGCAAAGGTTTTGATAAATCTCAATAATTACAGACTATCAAATAATAATATAATCTATACATATTACAGGACACTAAACTTCTAGACAAAAGTAATCAGGAATGTGTGATTGTGTAGTTCAGTGATGTTTAAAGTATGAAAAGATTTTTGCTATTTTTAGGAGCAAAACAGAAGGAGGCACCAAATAACTGTATGGTGGGAAATGTGTGTATGTGAGGATGTGTCTATGTGTGCAGGTTACCACTGCAAAAAAAATTAAATATAATTTGAAAGTTATAATGAGAAGAATATGGAATAAAACAAAGGAGAACATGAAACAGTCAGATACTTAGAAAAAGCATGAGAACAGAAAATAAAATCAAAGGTGATAAATACATCTATTACTGAGTATGATATTCTCAACCCCCAAAAGTAACCACTTAGTGTGTGGGAAGAAACTACAATTTGGAAATATAACATTAAAGCAATTGTCTGAAGGTGCTAGAGACGGACTAGAGGGAGCTCTACTGTGCTGAGGGGTGCAGAATCCACTAGAGGAAAGAGAAGCCAGTCACATGTTGGCAGTTTTTAACCTGGGCTAATCGCAGTCGGCAGGGCAGGACAGCGACAGCAGTGGCACTGACAGAAACATGTCAGGGTGGAGTGGGGTGGACTCCAATCTTTCAGTCCTAGACAGCCAGAAAACTGAATCCAGGGAAACCATAATCATTGAAGAGAGTTGACAAATTCCAAGAAGGAAAAATTCAGAGAGGACATCCCCAAATTATGTCTAGCTATATCTTGGAATCACCTCTGAACTGTGGATGAACTAAACTGATGCAGAGAGCCTCAGCTAAAGACAAATATTTGATCTGAGGATGGACTTGCTGTCAAGAATTAGTTTTGCAAGTTAAGCCAGTCAAAGGAAAAAGAATTAAACTCAATAAAAAACAGCCAGAAAACAAAAAGAGAATTTAACTATTTACAATATCGTATCCAGTGCATCATAGAGATGTGCCGCCCATTTGATAATGGGAATGGGACATATTCACAAAAATAAAAGCATCAATTTAATACAATATTGATATCAGTCAAATGAAGAACTGCTAAAAGAGGATTTTCAAGTGGCTTTTTGGATTACCTAAATAAAGTTAAGATAAAATATGCTCATGATGAATAAAAATATAGGAAATTTCAGTAGATAGATAAAAATAGTCAAAAAAACTCAAATTAAACTTAGAGCTAGAATATTCATTAACTAAATTTTAAACATTAACTGTATGGACTTAACAGCCAAATAGAAAAAAGAGTTGGTGACCTTGAGCATTCATCAGGAGATGAATCCAAGGTGAAGGAAAGAAAGAAAAAATATTTTAAATATTTTGAGATGGGTAAAGACAGACTCAGAGACCTATTAGATAGTATCACCTTGTCTAATATAGAAGTAATCAAATCCTAGAAGTGGAAAGAGAAAGACTAGGACAGAAGATAATATTTGAAATAATATTACATGAAAACACCTAAATCTGATACAGAATAAAAATTTAAAGATATGATATGCTTAATGAACACAAATAGAATGAAAACAAAGCATTTTAATCAGGTCAAATAGTTGAAAGCTAATTGCTATGAACTGATCTTGAAAGCTATAAGGCAAATATGATTCATTTGAGGTTAAAAAACAGTAGTGCAATTAATGTCTACACTTTTAGTAAGAAAACATAAGAATCAACTTTATTGGTTAAATTAAAAATAATCTCCATTCTTATTATATTGAAAATATTCAGTCATGATAATGATCTTTTACTTTTTGAGTCTTTGTTGTATCTTTATTTTTGTTCTGTTATTATTAATGGAATCTATTTCAGTTGTATTTCTTAAACAGATATAAATGGATAAATAGCAATAATGTTAGCTATTCTTATTATGATCTTATAAAGTATAATTTAAAAATGTTTAAATATTTATCACTACCTGATATTTTCTATTGATTTTGTAATTTTCTGCTGATACTTTGACTATTTTTCTGGATAGTGGTACAATATTAAATGACAGTAGTTTTGTTTATTTTTTCCATATAATTTAATTTTTTATTCCTTTTTCTTTAGTTTTCTACTTAGCCCAATATTGAATAAAATAACAAAAAATATATATTCATATCTTTTCCCTGATATTTAAAGAGAATATTTTTCATTTTTTATCATTAATATGATATACATATTTTTGTAAAAGACACTCTATCAAATTATGAACACAACATTACATGCTTTGTTGTCTATAAGACTTTTTAAATGTTGATGTGGTGATTTTTATCCGGTGCATTTCCTGAGATGAAAATATTTTCTCCTAAAACTGTTACTGGAGGGAAGTGTCTGATATGAACCTCCAATGTTAAGCCACTTCCTGTTCACAGAATAAACTCACATGTGCACATATGTGTTCATGTGTATATATCTGTATGTGTGTCTCTATATATACAGGCTACAATTGGATTTGGGTCCTTACATTCTTTTAGTATTCCTTTTCTGGATTTCTGCCTTAGAAAATAAGTTGTAGATTTATTGTTTACTCTTTTCTAGTTTTTTTGATGATGATTTTGATAGATTGTTACATCTAGGCTATAAAACCACTGAAACATTTTGACAGAGTATGTGTTTGTATATGTGTACAAAAGAGATACTGAAATACCATTTCAATTTATTTCATGATTGCAAATCAATCCAAATTATGTATACTTTCTTAAATCATGTTTGATAAACTAAATGCTAAGATAATACACTTACATAAAATATATCATATAAATATATAGTTATAGAAATATAACAGTTGTTAATGTTTGAATTAAATTTTACCAAACTTGCACATTATTTTCTGATGTTTGGAAATAATTTTGCTGTCTATAATCTGTTCTTCTTCGCATTCCTAATTTTGCTTATTTTCCCTGATTCTATCTTTGACCTGTATTGTTTTTGTGGAATCATCTCTTAGCCTTATTGATATTATTTATTGATTTATTGTATAGCTTTAAAAATACTTTTCATGTGCTATTTAGGGCTTGTCATTTCCTTTCATACCATTTTTGATAAATATCTATTCAAGTCTATATCTACATCTAATCTACAAAGACCTATACTATTTAAGCTTTTAAAATTCTTTTACTGTTTTGACTGCTTACCACAGTTTTAATAGAAAAAGATTTTATTCTTTGTGTTATTTTCAAGTTTATATATTACATATCTAAATACACTAATTAAGGTTTTGTTCTTTGCTTTCCTCTTCTCTTGAATTCCATTTTTGAGCTCTCTTGTCCTACACTATTTAGGAAAGGCACAACTAGGAAAGTGTCCGTGCCAGGGTCAGCAGAGCATAGGGCGTCAGAGCCCAAGTGAGTATCCACAGTGGAGATGATGGGTGTGACATGCAAGAGCCCAGGCAGGGTAAAACGGTGTCCGTGTCGAGGCTAGAGGGGAACACCCAACAGGGGATGTTTATTGGTGATTTATTACTATGTAATAAATTAACCCAAAACTTACATTTTAAAACTATACACATTTATTATCTATCTCTGAGAGTTCTGAGAGTGATTATTCTTCAGCAGCTTATATCTGCGATTTTCCTTATGGGTCTTTCATAAGGTTGCCACTGAGTTTTCTAAAGCCTGACCGAGAGCTCGGGAGTTCATTTTCTAGCTCATGCATGTGCGTAGGCAGGCCGCATTTCCTCTACTGGCCAGAGGCTTTGGTTCCTCCTCAGGTGGCATTTGCAGAGAGCATCTCACAAGTGGAAGCTTTCTTTCTCCCACAGTGACTGATCCAATAGAGAGACTGTGCACAAGGCCTACTATTAAGGGAGGATGCCCAAGGCAGAAGCTACAGTTTTTATAACCTAACATTAGAAGGTATATAATATTATGTATCCCATAATTTCTGTATTACACCATTAGTCACACAAAGAAACACTGTACAATCTGTGGTTAGAGTCCACATAAGATTACAGATGCCAGAGGGAGGGATCATTGGAGGTTACATGAGAGGCTAGTTATTACATGGGGTCAGAGTCCAAGAAGATGAATGTTTCTGCAGCGAAGTGCAGGAAGTGGATGCTCAGCAGAAGTGAGAACGTATTTATTCTTGCTTATAGCCTGACACTGAGTATCAAGGCTGAGCTAAGTGTTCACGTGGAAAAACAGCACTGTATGAGGAGACAGGACCCAGGACAAGTCAGAAAGGCACTTATGTGAGGAAAGTGGGAGGTCATTGCTGTTAGAGGTCAGTTACCCTGAAGGAGACCGAATACTGGTGTGTATTTGTTTGTGTGTGTGTTCTTTTTTTTTTTTTTTTCCTTTTTTTGCAGTTTTTGGCCGGGGCTGGGTTTGAACCTGTCACCTCCGGCATATGGGGCCAGCACCCCACTCCTTTGAGCCACAGGTGCCACCCGTGTGTGTATTCTTTAAATAATTGCAAATAATTTTTCAGCATTCTTATTTGACTTAAACCCATCATCCCACTGGTACACATATCAAATTTTAATATTCTATTTTTGTTCAGGATTTTAATTATGACTGTTTTTATGTAAAATTGATCATAATTATTATGGTTTAGTCAAGCCAATACTTTGGTAAATTTTCCCACTGAATTTTTTGGTTAACACATTTTTTTATCTCTCCACTTCCTTTTGACAAGTCAATCCATATGTGACTATTTGTTAAAATTATTTGTAACACCAAAACATTCAATAGTACTTGCAATACTCTCCAGGTCTTCTGAGAACATAGTTCAGAATGTTGAAAAATTTGACTGACTCTTTTTCAGCTGAGGTTGAACAGGGCAATGCTCTTCCTTCTTAATTTTGCTCTCAGAATGCAAACAAATATCCTTTTAGTGGTCTATTGGATACCATATTTTTTGCATTATTTTGCCTTTTTGAGTTTTGGTGATTTTTGGTTTTAAGAGATCTTTTGGCATAGTACTAAAATTCTCCCTAGTGTTCCTAAGTGCATGAAGGCTGTGATGCGCCATATGGAGAAAATATGTTAGATAAGCTTCGCTCAGGCTTGAGTTCTAGTGCTGTTGGCTGTGAGTCCAATGGTAATGAATTAACAATGTCGAACATGCAGAGAAAGGAAGAGGAAATTCACTGATCTGTGAGAGTACTCTGGAAAGAGACAAAGTAACACCTACAGTACGTGATGCAGCTATACCGAAAAGATGGAAAAACAACTATAGGTGCAGGTTCCTGACATGATGTCTGATAAACATTTAAAAAGGCAAAAAGCATAGTGGATGGAGTTGTGAGGCTGAAAGCCAAATGGGGTCAAGAAATGCTAACATCTTCTTGGCTTGTGCTGGCTAGCTCTCACGTTTCATATTTGGAAAGAAGATAAGGTGTGAACAATGTTTAAATGTATAGGATAAGTAGCATCTATGGATCAGGAGACTGTGGAAGAAATCTTAAAATACCTGCTAAGTGTTGTACAGGAACAAGTCATATAGGAGGGAAAGTTTCCAACCTTGATAAAACTGGCTTGTTTTATAAGGATGTTGAGAAACCTATTTGGTACCAATGGCATTTTTTGACGATAATGGTGTAATCAGAAGTGCACAGGAATCTAACTCTGTATTCCTTCCTGGCATGTTTATTCAGTATTCACTAATTCAGTGTCTTGTAAAACTTTATAGGATAAAACTACTGAAAATACTAAGAACTGACTATATTTTCTTCCTAAGGCATATTATATAGTACTACTATTTTTAAGAAGAGTTAGTAGCTTGGTATTAAATCTTTTCCTGAAAAATTATTTTTCTTTCTTGAATAATTGCTAATCTGATCATAAAATTCTGGACTGACATTTACATTCTCTGAAGTGTGTTTTGGTTGCCTTTCCTTTATTGTTAGTGTCAATAAGCACCACCCACTTTTAGAGAAGTATTATTAAAGTGAAATTAGTGAAATTACATTATGGCTGAGAGTACCTTTAAAGGAAGAGGGGAGAGATAAAACTGGAATATATGTGACAAAATCATAATAATTCTTGATCTGGGAAATGGGAATATGGGAATTCATTTGCATCATTTTTCTACTTTCAATATCTTTAAAATATTTTACAGTGTTTTAAAAAGAAAATACAAAGACAACCACTTAGACTCAAGCACCACAGCCTGCCTCAGGATATAGCTTTTGCTCATATACTTAATCCTCTGCCTCCTGTTCCTTTTGTATTTCTGACAATTGGAGATTTTTCATACTTTCCTAAAGGCTCAGCTAATAATTAAAAATAATTTTTACTATATATTATTTAGCATCTGTATATGTATGTACTACCAGCATTTTAAAATTATCTTGGTCTGCCCCTCTACCATAGCCATTCATTTTCAGAAAGACTATTGCAAGAAGGGACAAGAGACAGAAATTATAAGGATAGTAATAATTTGACTACATCAAAATTAAAACAGAATATTCCCCCCAAAAATATGTTTTAAAATACAAACTGCAGTTGAAGAATTTATAACAGAAAAGGAACTAGGCCTCACAAAATATAAAGAATCCAACAGAGCATTAAGGTGATCAACAAATCAAAAGGAAATGTGAGCAAAAAAAAGTCAAGAGATTCATTGAAGAAGGAAACCAGAAAGTCAATTCTCATATGAAAAAAATTCTTCAATTACATTATTAAGGAAAGAAATACAATTAAAAACAAAATTGAGGTACTTTTTAATATATTATCTGTGTCAGTCAACCTACAGTCCTAAGTTCAGAAACTACACTGATTATTTTAATAGAGATAGATATATTAATATAGGGAATTATTTAATCCAATATTTAAAGGACTTAAAAGGCAGGAGGAAAACATTAAATTTTCATGGAGGTAACAACTGTTGGCAGCAGTTTCCACTCTAAGACTAGAAGAATAAGTAGCAAAGTTTGGGGTATCAGAACCTGAACATGCGAAACAAATAACTTAGAAAAACAGGGAATGATCTCTGGAGGGGGTGCATCTTGGTTGGTGGCAAGCCTCAGCAGCTCAGAAGAGACCCCTATGGCGCCAGAGCGTGGACCTCCACTGGGAGGAGGAGGAGGCCTCCACCTGCTGGACGTCAGGAACGCAGGGGGAAGCTGTAATTCCAATCTCCTGATGCACTCACACCACGGAGGGAGTGTGACAGGGCTAGTTTGGAGACTTCAAAATCAACACTAAATGGGAAACCAATTGCCACTGCCAGGGGGAACTGTTTTGTGATGCTGAAAGAAAAGGAAGACATAGGTA
The DNA here is from genome assembly GCA_963573935.1 of Arctocebus calabarensis. Taxonomy (NCBI): domain Eukaryota; kingdom Metazoa; phylum Chordata; class Mammalia; order Primates; family Lorisidae; genus Arctocebus; species Arctocebus calabarensis. The sequence continues at coordinate 62,246 of CAUYON010114003.1, forward strand.
GGAGAAAGACCTTTTCTTCCTTCTCTGGCCTTGCAGTTTCTTCCAGCACCTCCTACTAACAGAGTCTACTAGAGATCACATCCCAAGCAGAAATGTAGAGTCAATCCCAGCTACAGCATCTCAAAGTGGACTTAGAGCTAAAAGACCATAACTTAATCACAAGCATAATGAATGTCAATTGGGAAAAAATAAATAAATAGATAAATAAAACCATGATAATAGCAATGGTTGGATAGGAAGTGGATTAAATAAAACCTCTTAAACTTTACTGGAGTTGCAATAAAATTTGATATAACCATCTTTAAAAACGTTTTTGAAATATGCAGTAAATTTGAAAAAAGTTCAAAGACTATGATACAGTACACTTTGAAGTGAATTCCTTACATTTAATTTGTACAAATGAAGGTATATACATGATGCTTATAGTGTTTTAATAGTAGCAAAGAAAAGTACCATACAAAAATGAAGAAATAAATAAATACTGCCTTTTTTTTTAGTACCTTAAAATGATTGAAGTAAATATATATCAAAAATGATTGGGCGGCGCCTGTGGCTCATCGAGTAGGGCGCTGGCCCCATATACCAAATGTGGCAGGTTCAAACTAGCCTTGGCAAAGCTGCAAAAAACAGAAAAATAGCTGGGAGTTGTGGCAGGCACCTGTAGTCCCAGCCACTCGGGAGGCTGAGGCAAGAGAATCGCCTAAGCCCAGGAGCTAGAGGTTGCTGTGAGCTGTGTGACGCCATGGCACTCCACCAACGGCAATAAAGTGAGACTCTGTCTCTACTAAAAAAAAAAAAAAGATTAATATATGCAAATATATTTTGTGTATATATGTGTGTGAAAATAAATATAGCTAATGTTCCTCAGATCATTGGAACTCCATATTTAACTCTTTAATTTTAAGGAAATCACCAGGCAAGATCATTTCTCATTGTCAGAATAATTAGGAAAATCAGACTTGCTTGTATTTTTTTTATTCAAATAAGCATTTTTTTATGAGTCACCATAATAAACCTGCATAGATAATAAAACCTGCATAGATAAATAACACCATGATAATAGCAATGGCTGGTTGCTTTATGCATTGAAGAATAGAGAAATATACACACGGACAAACAGTCAAGATGGGTTGGAAAGACAAGGACACATTTGCAGCACCTCTTAGATGATTAAATGCCATCCCCCGTATTATCTTAGAATAAAGCTTTCCCTGTGCAATCCTGGTTAGATTCTCTCCAGACCAATATATTCATCTGTGCCTTCGGTTGGTGTTACAGAATCTTATATACTCCCTAGAGCAATGCACCATCCGGAGCTTTGAGGAGAATGAGAAATATGCATTTCTTTTGCAAAGTAAGGTAAAAATAATGATGAACAGAGTTGTGTCAAATAAAGAGCAGACAGCAGGCATATTTTTAGGCAGGAATGATTTTAGTAAAGACTATTTACAGAATATTTAAAGAATACTTAAGGAATACTTATAGATAGGCTTTTGGAAGATTACTTTTAAAAAGCTACCTGATGGTATACTTTCTGGAAAATCAGTACTCCAAAAATGGGAGTAATCTAATTAATTCCCAAGGAATCAAGCTACTTTTAAGTAGTAATTAATTGTTACTCAGAGTGTCTGCAGGAAGTATGATAAAGAGCACAGGATAATAAAATGTCTCAATCAACCTCCTTTCAATACTGAAATTTCAGGTGTAGTAAACAAAGCATAAGCAAAGTAAACACATTGATTCCAGTATTCTTGGGCATTTTTATCTACTTAAATAGAAGCTATTTTCTCTTGCAGAAGCACTGAACATCTTTGCGTTCACACCAAAACAGAACAGGCAGTAGTGTTCAGAAGACAATGCTCTGGGCTAGCTCTCAAGTTACTTAACCTTGTGTCCTTCTGTTTCCTGTTCAGCAATTGAATGATTTCCCTAAAGAGTGAACTGAATAAGCACATTCACCCGATTTCACTGCTTAGAAAAATAAAACCAATTCTTCCAGCCCAAAATTGATACTTAGAAACAAGCAAGCAAGAACACAAACAAACCATCTCAGATAACTGCAAAATTAACAGGAGCAAAAGTTTCACATGCATGCTGTACAAAGAGAGACATTTGCTACTTAAACTTGTATTCTGGTACTGTGTAACCTTTTCCATTTGGATGCTTGTAAATACCATCAGCATCATCATCTTTAAGAGCAAGGCCATTTATTTACATATGTTATTTGACAATACAAATTGTATTTTTATAAAATTTTAATAATAAATATGGCTTGCATTATTATTCATACTTTTTTGAGTACCAGAAAATAAAAAATTGTAAGGTCAAAATTTTTTTTAAGAAAGAGATAACCAGATTAAGTCTAATCAGCAATGTAATAGGCGTGTATGAGAGCTGAGTTCGGGATTCAGAGATAAACCAGATTTAATCTTCATAAAAATTATAGCTATTAAGTACTCAGAGTGTCTGCAGGAAGACAGACACTTGTTTTGTGTAAGATATTTTTCCAATACTTTAGATTTATCTCTCACAAATAATACTCAGTGCTTGATAGTGTGATGCTATTGGCCCATGTCACACAGCTAGTCATTCATACAGGAAAGATTTAAAACTTGAGTTTTCACCAGTATTTTATATTACCTATTTCTCTATACATAGCTTAATATTGCAGTTTTTACTGATAAAAACTAAACTTTCCAATACATTAGCAGAAATAAGTAGTAGTACTATCAGATGATACCATTGAATTTAAATAGTGAAATATTTGAACACATCAAAAAATATTTTTTACTGTGAATGTTAAAAATAAAATGCAGAATTATAAAAAAATTGGTACAGTAATGAGTGAAAAGGCTGAATCAATAAACCCATCCTTTTTGGTTTTTAAAGCTTTGAAACTATTTAATTACTTTACGTTAAATTTTCTGTAAAGCCTCCTATTGTAAATATCACATGGGATTCTAGCCCATGGCATTCCATAGACACACTGTCACTGCACATGCAACGACTCATTTGCTTTACCTAGCAGTAACATCATAATATGCAGTAGATTTATTCTCTTCAAATGCCAAATCATGCTGAGTACTACAATTGGTTATTCAAAAAATGAAGACAATGGAGGATGAAATTACTGAAACATTCTCTTTCAATATTAGTTAAAATGTACATTGTAATTAAGGGTTAATCTTTTCACTAAAATCTTTCATGTTCTACATGATAGTGTTATACAATTTTTAATGAAACATGGAATGATTTAAGCAAAAGAGCAGAGGACTGAACTTTTAGCCAAGATGATGTACATGGTGAATGCTTGCAACATTAAAAAGAGAAAGCTAAAAGGTAACTGATACAACAGTACTCAACAACTCGGTAAGTTTCTCCATCAAAAGTGGACCTTATACAACATATCTAACCCTGTAACTCAACTTCTTTAGAAGTAATGGGATTAAAAATGATATGCACTTTAAACACACACACACACACACCTTAAAGCAGTGGTGAGCTAGAACCAGGCTCTCTGCTGTAACACGGGAACCCAAGTGTACTTAAAATCTATGCACATTACCTGTAGTAATAGATTATAAAACCACAGAGAAAGGGGTGGGAACAAACATAGCTTTTCAGCCAGACCTGGACTAAGACAGCTCAAAGGTTGAAAACCTGAAATATCCTTATGAAGGAGGAAAAGGCCTCATGAACTGCTAATTTAAGGCGAGTCTTTCCCCTGAAGACACAGAGGTGGAAAAGTTTTCATTTCTTCAAAATGAAATGAAGACTTAAATATACGATCTAAGCCAAAGCCTCCCTTAAAATTCTAGAAAGGGAGGGGTAAGTCTTTGTGCTGAATTTCCAAAACATACAAATAATCTGCCATGTATAAGTGTTGTTAACATGTTCTCTTACTCTGTGGTGTTTTTACTAAAACAAAATTATTTAATTTTGTTATAGTCACTTTTTCCAACATTTCTTTATAATTTGTGGGGTTTGAGTTTTATTTGAGAAATATTTCCCTACCCTTCGTTTTTCTTTTTTTTTATTAACACACGAAAGATGTACATATTTGGGGAATACATGCAATATTTTGATACAATCATATAAGGTGAAAAGATCATATCCAGGTAATTGAGATACCTATTACTTTAAATATTTATCTTTGTATGCTAGAAATATTTGAATTATTCTATTCCAACTATTTGGAAATGTACAGATTATCATTAACAATACTCAATCTACTTAGAGCGACTGAACACTAGGTCTTATTTCTTCTGTCTGTATTTGTACTCATTAATCAACCTCTCTTCACAACCACTTCCTCCTTCCTTTCCTGGACACCAGTCCTCTCTTTATTTCTATGAAATCCACTTTTTTAGCTGCCACAGATGAGTGAGAACATGTGACATTTGTCTGCCTGTGCTTCACTTATCTCACTTATAATGACCTCTAGTTTCATTCACATTGATGCAAGTGACAGGATTTTATTCTTTTGATGACAGAATGATATTTCACTGTGGATGTATACCACGTTTTCTTTATCTGTCATCCACTGATGGCCACTTAATTTGATTTTAGCTGTTGCAAATAGTGCTACAATAAACAGGCGAGTGCAGATGTCTTTCTGATGTATCAATTTCCTATTTTTTTTGGTATATGTATACTCAGTGATGGACTTGCTGGATTAAGGCAATTCTATTTGTAGTTTTGGGGGGAATCTCCATATTTTTTCCATAGTGGCTACACTCTTTTACATTCCCATTTCTCTGCCTCATTACTATTTCTCTTCATCTTCTCAGCATTTGTTAATTTTGGTCTTAATAATAATATCCCCTTTAACAGGATACTTTTGATATCTCATGTAGTTTTGATTTGCATTTTGCTCATGGTTAGTGATATGAGCATTTTTTTCATATATCTGTTGTCTATTTGTATGTCTTCCTTTATGAAATGTCTCTTCATATCTTTTGCCCATTTTTAAATCAGATTATTTGGGTTTTTTTTGCTAGGTGTTTGAGCTCTTTATATATTCTGGGTATTAATTATTCATCAAATTGATAGTTTCAAAATACTTTCTCCCATCCTGTGAGTTAAATATTCACTTTGTTGACTGTTTCCTTTGCCGTGCAGAAGCTTTTAGCTTCATGATATCCTATTTGTCTATTTTTGCTTTATACTGCTTGTACTTTTGAGGTCTTACACACAAAAATGTCTTTACCCAGACCAATGAATGGTGTCAGATTGTATATTTAAGTCTTCATTTCATTTTGATTTGATTTTTAAATAGAGTATGAAGAGAGATAGAAATATAGTTTTACTCTTCTCCATAAAATTTTACAGTTTTTTAGGTACCCTTTATTTACAAGACTGTGCTTTGTCCATTGCATGTTCTGGGGCCTTTGTAAAAATGAGTTGGTTGTAAGCGTGAGAGTCTCTACTCTGTTTCACTGACCTATGCATCTCTCTTGTGCCAGTATCATGCTGGTTTGGTTACTTGAGCATTTTTTTCGTATATCTGTTGTGATTTTGAAGTCAGGAAGTGTGATGCCTCCAGCTTCATTCTTTTTACTCAGGAATGTTTTGGTTATTCAGGGTCTTTTGTGGTTACATGTAAATTTTGGGCTTGATTTTTTTTCTATTTCTGTGAAGAATGCCTTTGGTTATTTTGATAGAAGTTACATTTAATCTGCATAATACTTTAAGTAGTATTGATATTTTAATAATATTAATTCTTCCAAACAAGCACAGAATATGTTCCGTGTATTTTTTGTGTCCTCTTCAATTGGTTTCATCACTGTTTTATGGTTTCGCTTTTCTTTCATTTCTTTAGTTAAATCGATTTTTAGATATTTTATATTCTATATAGCTATTATAAATTCTTGATTTCTTTTTCAGATTGTTCATTGTTGGTATACATAAATGCTACTGAATTTTGTATCTTTTTTTTATCTTGCAAACTTATTTATTAGTTCTAACAATTTTTAGTGGAATCTTTACAGTTTTCTAAATATGATATAATGTCATCTACGAAAAAGGTTAACTTGACTTCTTCCTTTCTGGTTTGGATACCTTTTATTTCTTTCTCAAATCTGATTGTTCTAGCCAGGATTTCCAGAATTACATTGAATAAAAGTGGTAAAAATTGGTTAATTGGTAAAAATTGGTTAAAAAAGGTTAATTTGACTTCTTCCTTTCTGGTTTGGATACCCTTTATTTCTTCCTCTTATTGATTATTCTGGCCAGGATTTCCAAAATTACATTGAATTAAAAGTGGTAAAGTTTGGTTAATTGGTAAAAAAATTGGTTAATTGGTAAAAATTGGTTTAAAAAGGTTAATTTGACTTCTTCCTTTCTGGTTTGGATACCCTTTATTTCTTTCTCTTATCTGATTGTTCTGGCCAGTATTTCCAGAATTACATTGAATAAAAGTGGTAAAAAAAAAAAAGTGGTAAAAATTACAAAATATAAATTAAAAAATAAAAATTGTATTTGTTTTGCTCCAATTTTTCTCTGTTCAGTATGGTGATTGCTGTGGATGTGTTCCTTTTAGATTCAATTTTCTAAGGTTTTTTTTTTTTTTTTTTAAATTAGCAGGCCCAGAGAGCTGGGTTTACACCTGTCATTCCTGGTGCACGGGACCAGCATTCTAACCATTGAGCTAGGAGTGCCCAGACTTTTTAAGGGTTTTTATTATAAAGAAATAATGAATTTTATTAAACACTTTTGCAGTGTCTATGAATCAATCATATATGTTTTGGTTCTTGGTTCCATTATTGTGATTATTGATTTTGATTTGCCTTATTGTAACCATCCTGAATCCCTAAGAAGCACCCCACTCGATCATGGTGAATGATCTTTTTAATATGTCCCTCAATTGTTTTTGCTAGGATTTTGTTAATGAGTTTTGCATTTATGTTCATCAGTGATACTGGCCCCTAGTTTTCTTTACTTGTTATGTCTTTGTATGATTTTTGTAGCAATGTTGCTGTCAAAGAATGAGTTTATACCCTTCACTTTTTTTTTTTTTTTAGTGGAATTGGAATTTGCTGAATTCTACCAAATATTTAAAGATCTAATTCTAATACTTAAAGATCTAATGAAGCCACTAGATCTTGAGTTTTCTTTGATGGGTGACTTTTTTAATGCTCTCCATCTTGTTACTCATTATTGGTTTGTTGAGGCTTTTTGTTTCTTTCTTTCCATTTGGTTATTATTATTATTATTTTTTTTTTGAGACAGAGACTTAAGGATAGAGTCACCCTGGATAGAGTGCTGTGCCACCACAACCCCCAGCAACCTCCAACTCTTAGGCTTAAGCGATTCTCTTGCCTCAGCCCCCAAGTAGCTGGGACTACAGGCGCTTACCAAAATGCCCAGCAATTTTTTTGTTTGTAGTTGTTATTGTTGTTTTGCAGGCCAGGCTGGATTTGAACCAACTTGTCTTGGTTTACGTGACTGGCTCCTTACCACTTGAGAGGCACTGAGCCAGATTTTTTTTTCTTCACATTCAATCTTGATAAGTTTGTGTGTTCAGGAATGGATCTTCTAGCCTTTTCAGTTTGTGGGTACATAGTTATTCATTATAGTCTCTAAGGGCTATATTTCTGTGATCTCAGTTCTCATAATCCCTCTTTTGTTTCTGATTTATTTAAATATGGGTCTTATTTTTTTTCTTAGTTGGAATCTAATCTTTTGTCAATTTTATCTTTTCAAACAAAACCCTTTTAATTTTATTAATCTTAAAGATTATATTTTGTCCTAGTTTCATTTATTTCTGCTCTTATCCTTATTATTCATTTTCCTCTACTAATTTTAAGTTTGGTTAGTTTTTCCTTTTCTTATTCCTTGAAATGCATCAAAGAATAGAACTATTTTTAACTGTAATGCCATAGATTAGTAGTACTTTTATTTCTACTTTTACTTGGTTAAAGATTTTTCCTTTTCTTATACCTTGAAATGCATCTATCATAGAACTATTTTCACTGTTATGCCATAGATTGTAGTAATTTTTATTTCCACTTTTACTTGGTAAAAGATTTTTTTAATTTCCTTTTTAATATTTTAATTGATCCATTGGTTGTTCAGGAGCATGTTGTTATTTTCCATGCATTTGTGTGATTTCCATGTTTCTCTTGCTGTTTATACCTGCTTTTATTCCAATGTAGTTAGAAAAGACATTTGATATGGTTTCTATATTTTTTAATTTGTTGAGATGTGTTTTACAGCCTAATGTATGGTTTATTATGGAGAATGATCCATGTGTTAAAAAGAATACATATTCTGCAGTAATTGGGTGTAATGTTCTGTAAATGTCAGTTGACTCTTAAATCTAACGTATATTTTAATTCTGCTGCTTATTGATTTTCTGTTTGCATGATCTGTTCATTGCTGAGAGTGTGGTGCTAATGTCCTCTACTGTCACTGTGTTGTTGTCTCTCTCTCCTTTTTGATCTATTGATATTTGCTTTATATACTTGGGTGTTCTAGTATTGCTTGCATAAATATTTATAATCATTATATCCTCCTGTTGATTGACGACTTTATATGATGACTTTGTCACTTTTTATTGTCTTTGATGGAAAGAATTTTTTTATGATATAAACATAACTACTCCTTTTTAAATTTCCACTTGATTGAATATCTTTCTTCAGCTTTACTTTCAGTCTATGTTTGCCTTCATTGACGAAGTTGGTTTTTTGTAGTTAGCATGATTGGGTCTATCTTTTTATCTATTCAGCTTCTCTATGTCTTTTGATTGGAAAACTGAGTCAATTTACAGTCAGCTTTTTTTTTTTTATTGTTTAGGATTCATTGAGGGCACAAAGAATTAGATTACAGTGATTGCATTTATTAGATAATAGTTAGCATTATGTTTTATAGTAATGATTTACTACCCCATTTTTTTGCTTGTTTTCTTGTCATTTCATAACTCCTAACTTCTTTTCTTCTGTTCTTCCAATATAGTTAAGTGATTTTCTCTGGTAGTATGTTTTAATTCATTGCTTTTTATTTTTACTGTGTTTCTATAGTTTTTTATATTGTGGTTACCATGAAACTTACAAAAAACACCTTATGCGTATACAAACTTATTTTGAGAGATGGCAACCTATCTAAGATCACAAAGAATATAATAATAACAATAAAACAAAGATAAAGCTAAAAATTCCCTTAACCTCACTCCTCCTTCCACTTTTTGATATTTTATAGTCTCAATTTACATATTTTTATCTTGCTTATTTCTTAACAAGTTGCTGTAGTGATTATTGCTTTTGACAGATATGTCTTTTGACTTTATACTATAATTATTAGTGGATTCCACACCACAATTACAGTATGAGTATTTTGGGTTTGTCTGTGTATTTATTTTAAAGTGAGTTTTATAACTTCAAATGTTTTCTTTTTGTATGTTTGTGTTTTTATTCTTTCATATTGAATAACTTCCTTTACCATTTATTTCATATTGAAGAACTTCCACTAATATTTCTTTTAAGATAATCAATTCTCTCAGCTTTTATTCATTTGGAAAAAAAATTTATCTCATTTATATTTTAAGAATAACTTTTCTGGATACAGTATTTTGCATGACAGTATTTTTCTTTCATCACTTGGAAAATGTCATTCTGCTCCCTGTTGGCCTGCTTGGTTTTCATTGAAAAGTCTGTTCCCAGGGAAACCAGATCTCCTTTATACATTATATGTTGTGTCTTTATTTTTGCTGCTATTAGAATTCTCTGTTTGTCCTTGACCTTTAAGAGTTTGATTATTACGTATATTGTAACCTTATTTGGGTCAAATTAGTTTAATATTCTCTAACCTTCCTGTGTCTGGATATATGTACATTTCTCAAGTTTTGGAAAGTTATCTGTAATTATTTCTTTAAATAAGCTTTCTATTTCCTGCTCTTGCTCAATGACCTATTGAAAACAAATGAGTCTTAGATTTCATCTTTTGAGGTAATTTTCTATATTTTGTAGGCAATCTTCATTTATTCTTTGTTCTTTTTTCTCCTCTGAACAAGGGTTTTCAAATAGCTTAGCTTTGTACTCACAGATTATTTCCTCTGCTTGATCTATTCAGCTAAGGGGAGCGTCTAATGAATTTTTCAGTTCAGCATATGTATTTCTCAGGTCCAAGATTTCCATTTGATCAAATTTATGGTGTCTGTTATTTCAATTTGTTTGCTAAATTTCTCTGACACATTTCTGAATTTTTTTTCTGTATCATCTTGGAGAGCACTGAGTTTCCTTAAAATTATTATTTTGAAATCTTGGTCAGAGAGGTTCCATGGTACCATTAGAGTCAGTCACTGGTGCCTTGTTTTTTCTAGAACAGTGATGGTTCTTATTTTGCTATTATTTCTTATGGGTGTACATTTAAGTCTTTGCACTGAAGGATTAGTTAATTTTCATCCTCCCTTTTTGGCTTGTTTTGTTTTTGTATTGAATGTGTTTGTTTAGAGATAGTTTGTAATTTACTTATCAAAATTATTTTTGCTGCTAGGCTACTGCCTCCTTTTTGTGGCATTAAATGGTGTTTAAAGCCCAGTTTTGCCTCGGCTCTAGTAAACAGTTGGGGATCTGCTTGTGCTACAGGGAAAGTCCCAAAAGGAACATCCTGGTAACATGGGGATGCTGTCCAGGGGTTTGTGCCCAGCGCACCTATGGAATGTACCTTTTGTGGCATGGTGCTGCTGAATAGCCATTCTGATATGTAGTCTCCTTTGGCTGAATTACAGAAGAGATTCCAGGGCTGGGTCTTGCCTCTCCCTTTGGGACTGTCCTCAGGGATATTTCTCTTTTCAGGCACTTGTGATGCTTCTTGTGGGTTGAAATAGGAACCAGTCTCCTACCGGGGAACCCACAATGGTGGGAAAGTTAGTTATTCACCGTGATATAACTTTTTCCAGTGTAGAAACTATGGATTATGTGGGAATTTTCCACACACTTGGTGGAAGGCACATTGGAGGTAGGGGTGTTGTGAATATGGAAGTCTAATTTTTTTACCATCTGCTCAGAGATTTTTCTTTTCTCTCTGTCTGTGGGAACTGTCTCATCCTCACATTTGAGTTCTGAAATATTCCTGGTGATAATCTTGGTACTATGTATTTGTTTTTGCTTGTGTGTGTGTGTGTGTGTGTGTGTGTGTGAAATTAAGGCAGCTTGTTCGGCAACAGAATGTCCATCCCCTACTCTGATATAGTTTACATGTAGAAATAAGCCCACCGCGTGAGCTCTACAAACTTACTAAAGGAAGTAATGGCTAAAAGTAAAACTTTTGGCAGTGAGGAAAAGGATTTTATAAGTTTCCAATAGTCAATCCATTAGATAATCATTTCTGAAATAATTGGGATTTTACTCAACATTTTAAAAAGATTTTGTAAACTATTTCCTTTTCAAGAAACAGCTGGCTAGCTGAAAGAACATAAAAAACTTGGACCTTCAAAAAAAAAAAAAAAACTTGGACCTTCATCAACCTGTCATAGAATTTACCTTTCAGGATAATTTCAGCCTTTGTCCTACTTTCTAATATGAAAACATACAAATAAACTACAGCTGCTACCCATTTTTCTGGGCAGCAATTGGCCCAGTGGTGAACAGAATTATTTGTAAAAATGCTGTTTGTTGGCATTGCAGTCTTTGATGACGTTCCAAATGCTGGCTGCAGACTTACATGGAATTTAAAAAACTGCATTTGTTTCACTTTCTTTTTTTCTTTCTTTTTTGGAGGTTAATGTAATTGAGCAAACAGAAAATGAACTCCAGAATCAGTCAAATATTTTGTAGCTGTTAAAGGGAAACATGTTTTAAGAAATACTATTTGGGCATAAAGAAAGATAGGAATTTAAGAAAAAACACAGTTTGTCGCAAGCTTTTCTATTGAAGCAAATTTCAAGGCATAATGAATCTCAAGATCCATGTCTTAAAGGAAAGTTCATGAGAGTTTAAAAATATTTAAAGGAATTTGAACTATCTAGTAGCTGAATACTACATCATAGGTGTTAATCCAGTTTGCTATTTTTTTGCTCCTATAAGAAAACATTCAATACTTTCACTCACATCCCTTTTATCCTTTGCACATCTAAAAAATCTCATGCAGTAGGACATTTTATATATGCAGTGTTCTGCTAAAATTAAGAAATTATCACATGAATAAGCTATAATACCTATTCTTATGTATTATTCTGATACTACCATGTAAATACTGATTTTGTATTCATATGATTATAGTCAGTGTAACTTGTGCAAAGATATATAGGTTTCAATTTTTCTGAATCATCCACAGATACAACAGAATGTTATAAAAGCCTCAACCCTTTTTTAAGAAAAAATTAAATTGAAATATATTGCACTCAAATGCAAGTATCAATTAGGGTATAGCAGCTTGTGTTATATTAACCTGCACACAAAGAAAATAAAATTACAATCTAAGGTAACTTTAATTCTATTAGCAGAATCTTGAAACAAAGGAGTAACTTAGAAGAATGAAAAACTTACCTAAAAATAGAGAAATGCTCCAAGAAGGAACCAACTGGTGGTACAAATGTAGTATGTTCAAAGTCACACCAGGAATATAGCCTGGATCGAAATAGGCTTTAGTGTTATTCTATTTCTACTCTTGTGTTATCTCTCTTGATGAATGGACCCTGGGAATTTCATAGTCTTGACATATTTCAAGTATACAAAGTAAATAATCAATATTTGAACAAATATTCATATTTTACTCCTATTTTTGACTATTGTCATGCTTAATTGGAGTTTTTTTAGTTAAAATTCCATAGGCTTTCATTCTATAATAGCTTCAGAAAAATGTGCTTTTATACATTATTTTGCTTTTTGTTTTGGAGTGAGACAATTCTTTCTACATTTCTACAACCGAAGTGAAAGCCAAGAGTGCCATAGAAGTTAATTTTTACATTTTGTTTTATTTCATTTTATTTTTTTAAGACAGAGTCTCACTGTGTTGCCTTGGGTAGAGTGCCATGGTGTCATAGCTCACAGCAACCTCAAATTCTTGGGCTTAAGTGATTCTCTTGCCTCAGCCTCCCATGGAGGTGGTACTACAGGCGCGCACTACAACACCCAGCTATTTTTTGAAATTTTAAGTAGTATGTTTATTATTACTTTTTTTCCAGGAATCTTGCAAGAGGCAGAAGTGTGACACTGAATTGAGTGAGACGAGCGTGTAGGTGGATTGGCGAGGAGCCCTTCTCTTGATGCAGGCCACCGGCTTGACAAGGAATGGCTGGTTCCACCGCTGGGCTGTGTTTACTCTTTGGCTTCAAGGAAAAGAGTTTCTTGAGGGAACAACTTTACCTCCAATAATGATTTATTTGGGTCCAGCTGAGTTATGTCTCTCCTGGGAAAAGTGCTCAGTAACTTGAACTCATCCCATGGAATTCCTTTGGAAGCTACAAAATCAAAGACAATCTGGAGCTTATTGATGTCCAGGAAACGCTGTTCCAGGAACTCGCCACTGGGGGTCCGGATGCGCAGTTTGCTCACAGGCTCAGCAGTTTCTTCCTTTGGCTCTGGAGGCAGGGCTTGTTCTAAGGAGAGCCGGATGGCCTCACGTTCTTCTTCTTGTTCTTTGCGAATCTGCTCCAAACGAAACTGTTCTGCCATTTCTCTCTCATGAGCTTCCCTCTTTGCCCTGTCAGCCTCAAGTGAAAGGCAATAGGCCTCATCTTGCTCTCTTTTCACATTTTCTCTGGCTTCACAGTTCACCCTAATCCTTTATATCTTCCTGTTGTTGGGCTGTGAAGATCTCCATTGCAGCCATGAGTCTCATCATTAACTCATCCACTGTTGTGTTACCTTGTATCGCATTTAACACTTCGTTAGATGATCGCTTCCCCATAATAATCAGGAAAAGTGGAAACTGATCTGTTTTTTGAGTCCGAATGGTTTGTGCAACAACGCTGCCAAAATGTCTATTGCACATCATCAGGAATCTTGCTCTTTTGGCATCTTTTGTCAGATCCCATGCCCAGGTTATAAAATTTTGACTCAGATAAGAAACAATGGATTCAGCACAAAGCATTTGTTAACAGAAACGTTGGTTAATACACTTTCATCATGGTGGAGGTAGATAGCAAGAAGCTTTCTATCCTGGGCTTTCACATAGAAGGCCTCTTGAAAAGTAGCTTCTAATGAGCCAATAAAAAATACAGGATGGCAGTCACCATATCTTGAAGAAAACTCTGCTGTAAATTGTAATAAGGCATCTCCTTCATTTTCTGCGTTTTCTGGCATCATTGAAGATTTTCTCAGGGCAGATGATGCCATGCCAAATACTTTTCCATCATCAACTCCAAATTCTGTAGCATCTTCAAAGTCATCTCCATCACTATCACTAACCATATGAACATCGGTGCTTTGTTCTTCTGAATGCTGCTGAGTCTGTGCAGGTGAAGACCTTCTTCCCACTGTAAGTCAATGGCAAGGATAAGAGAGCCCTGATTCAGCAAGACACATTGAGTCATCTGTGACAGAAGTTGGCCAGCCTTCCCATAATTGATGGCGAACAGGGATACTTGTAAGGTCATACACATTTCTCTTTACCTCTTGAATAGTACTGCTTCCTGAGAAGTTCAGGTTGTACTCCCACTGGACTTCTCGGTGGGTGATGATCAGCATGAAGTTTTGATTTAATGACTCCTGCAGGGCACCAGTGTTACCAGACAATGAAGGTGGTGGCGAGTCTGGTGTAAGAACATAAAGACTGTTGTTTTTTGGCAAGTGAAGTGATTTTAGGACCATACTGTCTTCCACATGCCCTGTCTTCCAGCCTTTTAACAGCATTTTAGACATAGGTATCTGAAGTTCATTTTCTAGAATCTGTTTAATCTCTCCTGTATAAAAAAGAGGAATATTACTCACAAATATTACTCACAAAATAACACATTCAACATTTGTCCACATGCAGGGCTACCACAAATATTTGTAGACAACGACATTTGTCCAAACCTCATTTACCAATGAAGAGTAAAAAAAAATTTCAGTAGTCCAAACCTCAAGTCTCCCTGATTAAACAACATGTTGCCCCTATGAAGAACTCAGGCTTCAACATTAATTATAATAAAATATTTCCCAATTAAGTAGTTAATTATGTAGCTAATATTTTTTAAAGCATAACTTTATAAAAGAAATAGATATTAGTCACTGGGGATTTGAACACCAACAATCTATTTCAAACTAATCAACCAACAATACCTATTGTACGCTCAACGTAAGATAGGAATAGCAAATAAGTATAAAACCTAAGGAAAAGTTGGATTTAGAAATTCTGGGTGCATTTCAAAAATTGTCTCAAGAATTCAAGGAATTCAAAGACAAAATCACCAAAGATTTTGATATATTGAGACAAGAGTTTGCAGCCCTCAAAGGTCTGAAAAATACGGTAGAATCTCTCAGTAACAGAATTGAGCAAGCAGATTTCTGACAT